>PVKS010005517.1:0-84582 GCA_004027875.1 Aplodontia rufa | reverse complement strand
CTCCCCTCTCCCTCCCCTCTCCCTCCCCCCCTTGTTCTCTTAAAAAAACAAGCAAAGAATACAATTGGAACTGGTTAGCATGGGCCAAAGTCACCTAGAATTAATGTGGCAGTGGGGATTTGAAAGTCTGATGTCAGACTGCTGCCAGTAAAAAGTCAAGAGGTGGATCTGAGCAGAATTCTCTGGAAACTTCTCTGGGCTCCTCAATAAACCTGGAGTTGAGGTAAGGCACTCTCCCTCTCCTTTCTGAGATGACACTCTCAAGGAAGAGAGGGGGTTCCCTATCCCTTTTCCTATTCCTTCAGTAAACTCATTGCCTATTATTCTGAGCACTGTGTCTGAAATCTTTCTGATTTGATCATAAGAACTGCAGTTTGAAGCGGGGGGGGGGGTGTCTTAGTGCTGCCTCAGTTTCCTGGGAGGTCCCAGCCCTGTAACCCTACCTCTTAATATTGTTCCACTGGTAATTAAATTTCAACATGAATTTGGGAGGGGACAGACATCAAACCATAGCATGACATATTAGTCATAAATCCTACTTTTCTGAGTGGGCTTGCATAAGACTTCCATCTTTCTGCCCTGGGAATGTATTTGCGTCATTCCTATCCTCATGTTCTCTGTCCTCTCCTACCTGTCTGCCATTGCTTCTAATGGCAACTAATAGAGAGACAGATCCCTGTACTGAGATGAAGAGGCTGACTGTATGATTAAAGCATTCTGTGACATTTTCTGCTTTCGGTTCTGTCTGGCTCTCCAAACTCCACATAGCAAACAGGAATTGAGTAGCTTGAGTGGATCTCAGCAGCATGCAAACAAATCCGGAAAATACTGTTTAGAAGTAAATTACCCAGATTAACCATTTTTTTTTTTTGAGAGAGAGAGACAGACAGACACAGAGACAGAGTTGTGTACATGGTGCTGGGGTTCAAACCCAGGCAAGTTCTCCAACTGCTGAGCCACTGCTCCAGCCCTCCGAAATCAATCTTTAGATGTTCTGGATTTTTTTTTCTTCAGTGGTTCTGGAAAACAAATACTTCTTTTAAGATTCATCTTAATCAATTTAGTTAATAGTATTTAATATTTCAAACAAAAGCTTTTATAAAAGAGAGTCTAGCCTTTTTCCCCTGGATTCATAGAGATAAAAATTTCATGTTTTCCTCTGGCAAGTCAGTCAAAATCAAATCTTGCATCAATGAACAGATTTCAGAGCCTCTGATTTTCACTTCTAGGCAAAGCGATCTATGACAGTGTCCTTGTTCAGAAACAAGGTAAAACTATTCATGTTTATATGAAACAATGTACTAAACTGTATGACCGTTTTTGTTTTATGATGGAATTAAGTCAGTTTTCTCTCCTTCATGAGACGTTTTTCTTGATAACTTCAGTCATCAGAGTGAAGTTCAGTAAACGACATAAAAATAATCATCATTTGAAAATATTCATTAGTCGACCTATTGTTGCAAGAAGGCAGATTTAACTCTATTTATCCTTTCTCTATTTTTTCTCCCTCTACAAATTATCTTTGTGTTCCTTGGTGTAGGTCCACATTTGGTGAAAAACCCTTCACCTTCCAAAGGTATCATGAAGAAAAAAGGCAGGAGGATGTGTAAGGTCCTACTATCAGGTGGTGGTTCCAGTGACATTTTCCTCCAGAGTTGCTGAATCCTTTGCCACCCTGCAGCTGGGGAGCCTCATCTTAGACATTCAAGGGTTAGTGGCAACGGGTGGAGGAAAGTTCTTGATTTTTACTATTCCCTCAGGTTTCCTTTCTGCTATAACTTTTACATTTATGGATCATGCCCACTAGCGACCTTGTACACATTAATCACAGGGAAAGTCTCTTGTGGGCACATCTGTGTGTGTGGCTGCCCTGAAAGGAATGAATCAGCTTTCATCTGTATGTCTAGTTTTGGTAGCAGATGACTCTTTTTCATGGCCCTAGTACTAAAATGTGGTAGTTAAAATGGTAAAGTGATATTTATAGGGTAATTTTGATCAAGTCTGTCATAATTTTCATTCCTGGGTAAGTCTATATGTCCTTTGTTATAGCTCTAATTACACTGACAGTTTTCAGAGGGAATGGTAGGGTAGAGGTTATTCAAATATGAAATTGAAGGTTTGACACCAGCTAAGAGCGAATGATTTTTATTTCCTAACATATATTTTAATGTAACATAAACTTACAGGCTTATTTTCCTCCCTGAAGACTATCATTATTTTTATTTTATTTTGCCTTTTACTTTATCATTGAAGCAGAAAGAAAATTGTGCTGGTCTCCTTTTCTCCTACCCAGACACTGAGCAGCTTCAAACAGTATTTTCTCAGTTAAAATATGAAACAATGGGGCTGGGAATGTGGGTCAGTGGTGTAAAGTCCTGGGTTGAATCCCTGTACTGCAAAATAGACACAAAAAATCCAACAACAACAACAACACAATGAAACAATGGTGCTCTTGTTCTTGGTCCCCCTGAACTTTCTCTTTCTTGAAACCCTGCAGCTGCAGGCCTCTGTCAGGTTAGGAATTTAGCAGAACTCCTCCAGTGACTTGGCTCTTTCCCGTCTCACCAGGGATCTCTATTAACTTAGCACACTAAAAATAACACTGCAGAACTGCTGAACAGGCGGTTGAGGGAGAACTGTAGGGCTCAGGGAAGGCTAAATATTACTCACATTGATCAGAAACTTGGGTCCTGCTCCCAGGATGCTTGAAATTTGACACTGAAGCTCATTAGGAACATTTGTGTATCTGCAGGCTTGAGAGTCAGGGAGCGGGAGGCCCAGGGGCTTGAGGAAGCGTGGCTGCTGATGCTAGTCTTAGAGGTCTTTTCCTACCAACCCAGGGCTCCCCTTTCTTCTGAATTAATGTAGCTCTTGCATGGGGCTGGTCTGAACCTGTCTTCCCCGCTGGCAAGGGTTCTTAGCTGAGAATAAAGCCAACTCTTACCTTGACTTTAACCCCACCTGCAGTTGTACAATTTTGTTCTTGCACAGAGTGTAAAGGTTTCCTCAAATAGTAGATGGTAGCATATTATTTTTGCTTAGGGCTGAGCAGCTGGTAGGCAGAATTCAGGATTTGAATCCTTAAGCTTTGCATTTGAATCCTGGTCTGTGCCATGTTAGCTGGGCTGTTTGGCTAATTATTGAATCTCCCCCAGTCTCAGTTGCCTGATTTATAACACAAGGGTATGATCTGAAGGTAATTCCCCTCTACAAGATATTTGTGAATTCAGATGGGATAGAATTAAAAGAGTTTAGGTAAATGCAAAGAGCCACAGTTAGCATTATCAATATCTGTAGTATTTGGGGGAGACTGAAAATGACAATAGCCAACCAATTTTGCCTATAAAAATGGTAATTTTATATGGTTTAACCTAGGACCTTAATATGAGGTTTTGGAAAACCTTTTTCTTCTCACTTCTCTGAATTATCCCTGTGAGGCACAAAGATTATAAGCAACCTTATTATAGGGTCTTGGGAAACTGAGGTTTCAAAGGTTACTTGTCCAAGTTGTATAAAAATCCATGAAAGAACCCACCCGCCCATTACCCCATCTGTGGTTTCTTGCCCCTGGCCTGCTCTTTAAGGCCTTGAGCTACAAATGAGAAGCTGGAGAAGGATTGTTCTTTTGCTGCTGTGACGAATGGACCTGACAAGAACCATTTTTAGGAGGAAAGGTTTATTTAGGGGCTCACGGTTTCAGAGGTCCCAGTCCATGGAAGGCCAGCTCCATTCTTGGGGGCTGGAGGCGAGGCCGAGGCCGTACAGCATGGCAGCAGGTGTGGCTCCAGGGAGCAGAGAGCTCAAGGCATCACATCTGCCAGAGCAGAGAGAGAGAAAGAGAGCCAGGGAGTGAAGCTCCATGCCAGATACAGAGTATACACCCTAAAGGCATGTCTCCAATAACCCACTTCCTCCAGCCACACCCTACCAGCCTACAGAGGCCAGTTAATCCCTGTAAGAGGATCCACTCACTGCTTAGGTTAACCCAATCATTTCACCTCACATGAATTGTCCCATGTGAGTTTTTTTGGGGAAACCTCACATTCAAACCGTAACAATTGTGATGGAAAGCACTCTCCCTAAGAGTTGAGCAGAGTGCACAGTCAGATGTCCCAGCCTCTAACAGACACCAGCCATGGCAGCAGCTCTTCTGTGAAGGGTACCTTCTTTAGCAGGCACTGGCTCTTCTGAACTGGAGGCTCTTTTGGGAGTTTTTGTGACTCTGGGTTGCTTCATACTGGTTATTTGTGCTTCTTGTCCCTCAAAATCACCAATATGTACAATTCTAGGTGACTTGAAAATCTGAGGTACTCTCCAGGGAGGGGACTTAGCTGGGCTGTATTGGTGTGTGTTCCTCCTCTGTTCTTGTCTTTGGCCCAAGCAGGCTTTCTCCACCTCAGCACTATTGCTAGTTTAGGCTAGAGAATCCTTTGCTGTGGGGTACTGTCCTGTGTGTGGTAGGATATTATGCAGCCTCCCTGGCCTCTACCTATGAGATGCCACTAGCACTCTCTCCAGTTGTGACAACCTTAAATGCCTCTAGACATTGTGAAATATCTACTAGAGGGAAAAAAATGATCCCTGGTTGAGAAACCAGGCTTGGGGACCTCAGAGGAGGGGGGCAAGGGCCTGGTCTGCACTGATGGTTATACACTTTTGGACATTTGTCACCTTATCTGATGAGCTTCAACACACCTGAAGGAAATGCTTTTCTCTCATTTGCCTCTGAAATGTAGTGCTGATTAGATGGGAGGTGAGTCATATTTGGGAATCTTGTTTGCCTACGAACAGGAGAGGTGTGGAGTGGCTAGGCCCTTAGATGGGAAGAGAAGCAGTCCAACCAAAGACCAGGTTCTCTCAGTTTCCTGGCAAAAGCATCTGTCTTCTTGTTTTTTCTAGTTAATTATGGATTTTCATGCACTCACTCAGCTAATCAAATTTAATGACACTAGACCCAAATCACATTATTGTTATTTTTCAAGGCTGTGTTGGAACTGTGCCGCATTAACCCGCCAGCAGCCTGGAGACACTGCAGTCACTCAAATACTGGAGAAGCAACACTTTTATTAGCAGCGCAAACAGCCCTTTCATAACATGTCACCACTGAGATTATGAAGACAAAATAAAAGCAACAGAAAAAGGAAATTTTCCACAAAGAACACTTTAAGAGCTTTATGACAAAGAAGAAACTTTATTGCAAGATAGGCGATTGAGACATGTGTCCTATATTTGCTACCATTTCCAATATAATTTTTGGTTTGGAGAGTCACAGGATAAGATGCTCATAAAGCTGATACTGTTCCTTCATTTCCATGCCACTGGTGACAGCCTGATGCAAGGACTTCCCACCAGGCTGGTTGTGAACTACCTTTAATCTCAATTCTGTTTGTGACTGTGCCTACTTTCTCTCTCTGTCCTCAGGAATTCCAGGTGGGGATGGACAGTTTGCCAGTCTTGTTGCAGCCTCCTGAATGTAATCTTGCCTCAGATGAATAAAAAATATCTTGTATTCAGTAAAAAGTTGGGTTCCTTGCCTTAGGACTGTACATTGCCTGAAGAAAAATTCATGGTAGTTTTTCATTTAGCATTTCATTTGAATTTTTTTTTTTAAAGGCTGGGTAGCATGGGGTGAGGAGAAGCATTTTAAAAGTAAGGAAAAGAGTCTTCTTGATTCTGATGCTAAAATGTCCTGGTTAGATGGATTAATGGGTTCTTCTGAAGTTGGGTGAGGTGGCTCATGCCTGTAATTCTAGTGACTTGGGAGGCTGAGACTGGAGGAGCAAGGTCAAAGCCAGCCTCAGCAACTTAGTGAGGCCCTCAGCAACCTAGTGAGACCCTGTCTCAAAATCAAAATTTAAAAAGGGCTGGTAAAAGCCAGCTTGGATCTGTCTTTTGTATGAACCCCTCTGGCCATGTGATTCTGTGTACCACTTTGCGACTCTGCAGTCCCCACCAGTAACAGTGCCATCTCACCAGACGCAGCCGTTTGACTTTAGATTTCCCATCATTTTGAACTATGAGCTGAAGAAGTCTTTATGCTTTACAAATTACCTGGTACTCACTTATACAACAAAGGACTAAGACAGCCCATAATAAACTAAAGAGAAATTATTCCTTTTCTCTACAAATGAGAGCCTTGTTCTTGTCAGCAAACAATCACACATAGATTTGCACAAGATTCCTAAATACCATTATGAAAAGATCAGGTTAGCGTACCCACAAGAGTAGTGGACTACAGGACTTAGCTTTTGGAGTCATATTGATCTGAACTTGAATCCTGAGGCGATGATTTTTTGTGTGACCCTGAGCAAATTACTTTGTCTTTTAATATTTTAGTTTCCTTATCTGCAAAACTGGTGTAATAACAATGGTGCATAATGTTTTGTGAGGATAGAATGAAGTAGTACACATAAAATATGAAGTAGGATTCCTAGATAGGGAGGTGCTCATTGGATACTGGGGAATGGGAGTGTAATTTCCAACTATGATTAGTTCTGTGACATCTGCCTAATTTAGTAAATTAAGCCATCCTCCTCAATTAGTTCCTCACCATAATCATTTTCAAATGATTTTCAATCTCATTTTCAAAAAATAGTTCTTAGGCCCCCTGAATATATCTTAGGTACTTCATGGACAGAAGGCCTTCCGTAGTAACTCTGGTGCGCATCTTCTTGGAAAGAATATTATAAAAAACAAGCAATAAAGACAGCAAATTTATGCTCTAGAAGTGAGGAACTATCAGGTCTCTGGGAAATCATCTGAACTTTTTTTTTTTTTTTTTACCAAGATAGGAGAGTCAATTGGAAATGTGAGAATAATCATAGTGATTAGAAAAGTCATTCTGACTGCAGAACTGTTGGACTTCGCAGTGAAAATGGTTTCCTGATTGTATTTGTTTTTTTTTTAAATTATTAGTGCATTATAGTTGTACATAATGATGGGATCTGTTGTCACATATTTCTAGATGCACACAATACAGCAATATAATTTGGTCAATATCCTTACCCTGTTGCACTCCTCTACCTCCCTCTTCCCATTCCCTGATCCCATCTCTCTTCTGGGTCCTATATTTATCCAAAAACAAAACAAAATAAAACAAAAAACCCCAAGTACAGTGTTATAATTCTTATACCTATGAAGAACATTTTTTTATATACACGACTATAGTATATACAGTGACATACTTATAAATGTTTGTAACATACCTTGCTTTACCAACATTTCCCCTTCTCCTCCCTAACATTCCTTGTTATTCTTTGATATATATTGACAATGGGATTAAGCATTTATGTTTTTGTAAAGGCATGCGGTATAGCTTGTTCAAACATCTTATGCAATATCTTGCAAATGTATCTCATAAATATTAACAAATTGCATTTTTACTCTGTAGTTCTAATCCGTGAGTTTATCTACCTTACCCCAAACCCTGGGTTTAGCTCCAGCCACCACAAATGAGGGAAAACATTTGGCCCTTGACTTTCTGGTTTTGGCTAACTTTGCTCAGCATGATTTCTTCCATTGCCATCCATTTATCTTCAATGGCTGCAATATCATTGTTTCTAATAGCAGAGTAAAATATATACAGTAGCAGAGTAAAAAAAATATACATATATATGTGTGTGTGTGTGTGTATACACACACACACACACACACCCAGAGCTTTTGGATCCATTCATCCAGTGAGGGGCATCTTCATTGGTTCCATACTTTAGCTATTGTAAATTGAGCTGCTATGAACATGGACCTTGCTGTGTCACTGTAATGTGCTGATTCTAACTCCTCTGGGAAAAATACCCAGAAGAGGGATATCTGAATCATATGGTGGATCCAACCCTAAGTTTTTTTTTTTTTTTTTAAGAAAGAGGGACATTGAGAGAGAAAGAGAATCAATTTTATTTAGTTTTTCATGTGACTCTCATTGCTTCAACACTTCATTGTGTATGTGGTGCTGGGGTTTGAACTTGCGTACTTGCGCATGCCAGGCAAGCACAGTAACCACTGAGCTACCGCTGCAGCCCCAACCCTAATTTTTTAAGGAGTCTCCACATTGCTTTTCAGAGTGGCTGTACCAGTTGGCAATTCCACCAACAGTGTGTTGGTATTCCTACCTCCCCACAACCCTTCCAGCATTTGTTATTAATTGTATTCTTTACCTTTGCCAGTTTGAATGGAGTGAGGTGAAATCTTAAGGCACTTTTGATTTGCATTTTTCTGATTACCAGTGATTTAGAACAGTTGCTCATGTATTCATTGGCTTGCTCAATTTCCTCTATTGAGAAGTTTCTGTTTAACTCTCTGGCCCATTTATTGATTGGATTATTTGTGTTTTTGTTATTGAGTTTTTTGAGTCCTATGAATATTTTGGATATTAGTCCCCTGTCAGAGGGATCACAGGCCATGATTCTCTTCCATTCAGTAGGATGTCCCTTTTTTTGTCTTCATAAGAATTTTTTATTATTATTAGAAATGCAGTTATATACATAGAACAATTAAAATTCAATTAAACTTTGTACAAATATTAAAATACTACTTTATACCCACTGCAATGTACAGAATACCAAAAAATATATGTATATAAAATAAAATAAAGCAAACCCAAACTGATTGACATCCTGCACAGAGTCAATGATGCATGTGTTATTTTCAACCATTACAGGAGTACCATTCTGCAAAGGATCCCAGAGTGGTGCAACAATCTTAAGAAGCCAGGGCAGGTCTGGGCACTGCCATGCAACCCACAACCATCTCCCCTCCCTGCTTGGCAATCCAGTAGGATGTCTCTTGAATGTTTTGACTATTTCCTTGGGTGTACAGAAACATTTTAGTTTAATGGTACCCCACTCATTGATTTTTGACTGTAATTCTTTTACTTTAGGAGTCTTGTTGAGGAAGTTGTTGCCAACTCCCATATGCTGGACTGTTGTTCCTAATTTTCTTCTAGCAGTTGAATGGTAGCTGGTTTAATTCCTAATTACTTGATCCATTTAGATTTGATTTTTGTCAAAGTGAGAGATAAGGATCTAATTTCAGTTTTCTGCAAGTGGCTGTCCAGTTTGTCCAGGACCATTTGTTGAATAGGCTGTCTCTCCTCTGTGCTATATTTTGACCCCCTTTATCAAAGATCAGATTTGAAGATTTGTGGGTTTGTCTCAGAATCTTCTATTCCTTTGGTCTTTATTACTATTTTGATACCAGTACCATAGTGTTTTTAATACTACAGCTCTACAGTATAATTTTAGATCTGATATTGCAAAGCCACATGCTTCATCTTTCTTGCTTAGTAGTGTTTTGTTTTGGCTATTTTGTTTCATGTTGTTCCAAATAAAGTTGAGAATTGCTTTTTCTATATCTGTAAAGAATGACATTGGAATCTTGATGGGGATTGCATTGATCTATATTGTGCTTTTGGCAGAATGGCCATTTTAATTATATTCTGTCTAACCAAGAGCATGGAATATCTTTCCATCTTCTCAGGTCTTCTGCAATTTCTGTTTTCAGTGTTGGATAATTTTCCTTGTAAAGGTCTTTTACTTCTCTTGTTAGATTAATTCTTTTAGAGGATATTGTGAATGGGACCTATTTCCTGATTTCTTCTTCTGCCCTAATATTGTTAGTGTGTAGGAAAGCTATTGATTTATGGGGATTGATCTTGTAGCCTACCACTTTGCCAAACCTGTTTATAAGCTCAAGCAGTTTTCTGGTGGAGTGTTTGGATCTTCCAGATAGGATCATGTCATCAGCAAAAAGGGATAGTTTAACTTCCTCCCTTCCTATTCTTATCCCTTTAAGTTCCTTCTCTTGCCTGATTGCTCCAGCCAGGGTCTTGAGTACTATATTGAATAAAAGTGGTAAAAGCGGACAGCCTTGTCTTGTTTCTGAGTTTAATGGAAACATTTTCAAGTTTTCTCCATTTAGTATTATACTAGCTGAAGGTTTGGCATATATGGCCATCACAAAGTTAAGTTCCTTTGATCCCTATTTTCTCTAGAGTTTTGATCATAAAAAGGTGTTGGATTTTATTGAAGGCCTTTTCTATGTCTATTGAGATGATCATATGGTTTTTGCCCTTAATTCTGTTTAAGTGATGAATCACATTTATTGATTTGTGTATGTTGAACAGCCTTGCATACCTGGAATGAATCTCTCTTTGATCATGATGAATTATCTTCTTGATGTGTTTTTGAAGGCAGTTTGTGAGAATTTTATTAAGGATTTTTATGTTGATGTTCATGAGGGATATTGGTCTGCAGTTTTTTTTGATGTGTCTTTGTCGGGTTTTGGTATCAGAGTAATGGTTGCTTAATAAAAAGTGTTTGGGAGAGTTATCTCTTTCAATTTCTTGAAATTGCTTGAAAATAAGAGGTGTTTGTTAACTCTTCTTCAAAGGTGTGGTAAAACTCAGCAGGGAATCCATTGGGTCCTGGGCTTTTCTTCTTTGGAAGACTTTTAATTGCTGTATGGATTTCAGTGCCTGTTACTGGGCTGTTTGGGATTTCAATTTCATCCTGTGTCAATTTGGGAATGTTGCTTGTGTCTAGAAATTTGTCCATGTTCTCCAGATTATCAGATTTAGAGGCGTATAGTTTTTCAAAATATGTTCTGATAATCTGTTTGATTTCAAAGTGGTCAGTGGTGATCACCCAATTTTCATTGGTGATTTTGTTGATTTGCTTTGATTTTCTCCTTCTTTTAGTTGAATTAGCTAGAGGTCTGTTGATTTCATTTATTTTTTCTAAGAACCAGCTGTTTGTTTTGTTGATTCTTTTTGTTGTTTAGTTTGTTCTCAATTCATTGATTTCAGCTTTGCTCTTGATTATTTCATGTCTTCTTCTGGCTTTGGAATTAGATTGTTCCTCCTTTTGTAGAGATTAGAGGTGGAGCATAAGCTTATTTGTTAGAGCTCTCTCCTGATTTTTAATGTAGACACTAGGTGCTATAAATTTTCTCCTTAAGAATGCTTTCATGGTGTCCCAGAGGTTTCAATATGTTGTGTCTTCATTCTCATTCTCTTCCAAGAATTCCTTAATTTCTGTTCTCATGTCTTCTTAGATCCATTCTTCATTTAATAGGGTGTTATTCAATCTCTATGCATATGTGTGTTTTCTGTGATGATTTTTGATATGAATTGCTAGGGCCATGGCATCATGGTCTGATAGCATACATGGAATAATTTCTTTTTTATATTTGCTTAGATTTCCTTTATTACCTAGAATATGATCTATTTTGGGGAAGAATCCATGTGCTGCTGAGAAGAAGGTATACTCTGCCAATTTGGGTTGGAATATTCTGTAGATGTCTGTTAAGTCTGTTTAATTCATTGTATTGTTTAGACTGGAGATCTCTTTACTTTTTTTTTTTTTTTTTTTTTTTTTTTTTTTTTTTTTTTTTTTTTTTTTTTTTTTTTTTTTTTTTTTTTTTTTTTTGCTTTGATGATCTGTCTATTGGTGATAGAGGTGTATTAAAATCTCCCAGTACTGTCATGTTGAGGTCTATTAGTGGTTTTATGTCTTGGAGTAATTTTTCCACATAGCTGGGGGCATTGGTATTTGGAGAGCATATATTTACTATGGTTATATCTTCTTGTATTGTTCCCTTTACTAGGATGTAGTGGCCTTCTTTATTTCTACTGATTAATTTATGTTTGAAATCTACTTTGTTGGATATAAGTATTGCAACTCCAGCTTGCTTTCTTGGGCCATATGCCTGGTAGATTTTTTTCCCAACCTTTCACCCTCAATCTGTGGATATCATTGGCTGTAAGTTGGTTCCTCTAAGCAGCGTATTATTGGATTTTGTTTTTTGATCCAATCTGCTAGTCTACGTCTTTTGATTGGTGTGATGAGACCATTCACATTCAGTGTTTGAATAATTATGTGGTTGTGGCTCATTGTCATTGTGTCTTACTAGTAAGTTCTGTGCTGTCTTGGTTGTCTATTGATAGTATACACCTTTATTGAGTTTCCTCTGTCGGTGTTGAGGAATGTTTGCCTGTTCTTCTGTCTGGAGTTTATCTTTAAGGATTCTTTGTAATGCTGGTTTTCTCTTTACGAATGCATCAAGTTTTATCTTATCATGGAAAGTTGTGATTCCCCATCAATTTTGAAGCTGAGTTTTGCTGAGTATAATATTCTTGGCTGTATATGTATGTGTTCATTCAGACATTGAAAAATAGCCTTCCATGATCTTCTTGCTTCCAGAGTTTGAGCTGAAAAATCAGATGTGATTCTTATTGGTTTGCCTCTGAATGTGATTTGGCATTTCTCCTTTGGAGCTTTTAATATTCTTTCCTTGATTTCCCTGTTGTACATTTTGAATATGATGTGCCTTGGTGTGCTTCTCATTTGGTTAGGCCTATTGGGTGTCCTACAAGCTTCCTGGATGAGCATCTCTGACTCTATTTTTATATGGGAAAATTTCTCTTTTACTATTTCATGCATAATGTTCCTTATCCCATTTGTTTGTGTTTGAATTTCTTCCTGTATCCCAATTACTCTTAAATTGTTTCTTCTCATTTCATCCCAGACATTTTAAAAATTGTGTTTATGTTCTTTAAATTGTTTTTCTTTTTTGTCATCTGTGTGCTCTAGCTTGCTCAGCCTGTCCTCATTGTCAGAAGTTCTTTCTTCAAGAGCTGAGTTTCTGTTTTGTATAGAAGTTAGTCTATTATTAAATTCTTCCATGGTTCCTCTCATGCCATTGACTGAAGATTTTAGCTGTGTTATTTCCTTTTTGAGTATGAATATTTCTTTGATAATAGAATCTTTCATCTCTTGAGTTTTCTCAGTTACTCCCTTCATTATATCTTCTTTTGGTTCATTTTTCCTTTTAGTAATCAGATCATTGATGATTTTTTCAAGGTTTTCATCTTGGTCCCTATCCATGGCATCCTTTTTAGGGGAGTTTTGGGTTGGAGGTGACCCTTTTGTATTTTGATTCTTCATTTTTGAAGAGGTTCTTCTGGATAACTGAGTTGATATTTCCTGCATGAAAGGTAGGCAGTTCTCCAGGTGATTTTTCCTTGCAAGTTAAAGGGATAGATCTGCCACCACCTCTTTGACAATCACCACCTTCCCGATGGTGCTTTTGCCTTGGACATTGTTCTGCTCCACCTTTTGGATACAGGTTCAAGATTGCAGATCTGAACCTGGGTTGTCCTGGGCACCTGCCAGGCCAGGACTAGAAGAGGCCTGGGTCGAGGGCTGGTCCAGGTGGGTATGCTCCTCCAGTTGGTCCTGGGCATGTGCTGATGCCCAGAGCAGAACAGGCCTGGGCCTGTCCTTCAGCTTGGCAGGGGCTGCTTCAGACGGTAGATCTACCTGGGGGTGTTCTGAGTGGCTGCCAGTGGGGACCAAAGGAAGCCTGGACTGGCACACAGTGCATCAGGTAGGTGGGGTCTTTTCTGGATGGGGGTCTTACCGGTGGTGTTCTGAGCACTTATCTCCTGTCTTCCAGGACTTAAAGAGGCCCAAATGGTATGCAGGGGTTTGGGTAGGCAGGGGTTGCTCTGGACTTGGAGGTTCTTCCTCTGGTAGGTCCTGGGCGAGGGCTGCTCCAGCCCTGATTATATTTGTTTAATGATGGAAAGTGAGATCAAGAGGAAAGCAAAAGTATTTAACATTTTTCTTTTAAATTTTAATTGACATATAAATTGTACATATTTATGGAGTACAGGGTGATATTTCCTGCATACATGCGTATAGTATGTATTGGTCAGATTAGGATGTTTGGCACATCCATCACCCAAAGCATTTACCATTTCTTTTAATAAAGAGAGAGAGAATCAACTTTATTTAGTTTTTCATCTGGTTTTAGTTGCTTCAATACTTAGTTTTGTATGTTGTGCTGGGGTTTGAACCTGGTCCTCATGCATGCCAGGCAAGCATGATACTGCTGAGCCACCACTCCAGTCCCTTACCATTTCTTTTTGTTGGGAACATTCAAAATACTTTCTACTGATTATTTTGAAATATACAATTAATTGCTGCTACCATAGTCTCCAACTGAACATTGTTATCTCTCCTAGTCCTCTATACCCCTATATCCATGAACCATCCTCTGCCCATCCTCCTAATCTCCTCACCCTTCCCAGCTCCTGGTAGTCACTTATTTTGCTCTCTCTTTCTGTGAGATTGACATTTTTAGCCTCCCCATGTAAGTAAGAGCATGCAATATTTGTCTTTTCTGTGTCTGACATTTCATTTAATATGTCATCTAGGATCATTGTGTTGCCAAAAATAATAGAACTTCAATTTTTAAAGTTGCTGAATAATATCCCATTGTGTGTGTATTCATTCATCTGTTGATGGAGACCTAAGCTGATTCCATGTCTTGGGCTTCTGTAAATAGAGTTGTAATAAACATGGAAGTGCAGATATCTCTTTGATTACTGATTTCCTTTCCTTTGGATATATATCTAGTAGTGGGATTGCAAAATCATGGTGGTTCTAGTTCTAGTTGTTAGAGGGCCCCCCCCACACTGTTTTCCATAATAGCTATACTAATTTACAATTCCATCAACAGTGTCTGAGAGTTCTCTTCTCCACATGCTTGCCAGCATTTGCAATTTTTTGTCTTTTTGATAATAGTGATTCTAACTGGGGTGAGATGATAGCTCATTGTGACTTTGATTTGAATTTCTGTGATGATCAGTGATGTTTAGATTTTTCATAGTCTCTTTGGCCATGTATGTATCTATCTGCTTTTGAGAAATGTCTTCTCAGATCTTTCTGCCCATATTTTAGTCAGAGTATATTATTATTTTCTGCTGAATTGTTTGAGTTCCTTATTGACTTTAGTTGTTAATTGCTTGTGAATGAATAGTTTGCAAATATTTTCTTCCAATCTATAGATTGTCTCCTAACTTGATTTCTTCTTTGCTGTGAAGAAACTTTAAAAGTTTTTTTTTTTTTTTTTTTTTTTTTTAGGGCTGAGGACCAAACTCAGGGCCTTCCGCATGCTAGGCAACCGCTCTGCCACTGAGCTAAATCCCCAACCCCCTAAAAGTATTTTTTTTTTTTTTTAAGAGAGAGGGACAGTGAGAGAGACAGAGAAAGGGAGAAACAACTTTAGTTTTTCACATGGCCTTCGTTGCTCTAACACTTAGTTGTGTACATGGTGCTGGGGTTTGAACCTGGGTCCTCGTGCTTGCCAGGCAAGCGGCGAAACCGCTGAGCCACCGCTCCAGCCCCTAAAAGTATTTTTTGATAAGGAATCAAAGTTCTGAAAATTCTGGAAATAGAAAACAAAAGAAGACTCAAATAGAATTCACTCATGCAGAGTGATTTTTATAATCACTCAAGAATCAAAACAAATTGGTTAGGAAACTAAAGAATTGAGAGGGAAATCATTTTTTTCTTTTTTCACCCCCTAGTGTTGCATCCAAGTTCTGAAACCAATGAGGTTGTTGAAAATTCTGGTAATTGGTGAGGTTTCAGGTCTTACTGCAGTTTTTTTTTTTTTTTTTTTTTTTGGGTGACAGGAGAGGTGGTAGCTAGGTAGAGGCTATCTGAAAGTTGCTAGAAGTATTTTTTGCTTCCTTGGGTGGGGTGTGAGGTGTGTATAGTTGAAGGAGCAGAAAACGGAATAAGATCAAGGGAGGTTAAGTGTTAAATGGGTAATATATTATAAGGGTTTTCCCTTAGACAGCTCATCTAATTTCACCAGAGTCCTAAAGGGACAATGGTGTTGCTTTCCCTGTTTTACCGGTGAAATCCATACTTTGTGAGGTCTAGTAAATTCCCAGAGGTTACTTAGCTAGCAAGTGGCAGAGCTGAAATTTGAACCCAGCTCTGTGTGATTCTAATGCCCTTGAAAAAACACAGTTCTGGTAAGTTCTCTTCTCCTACTTGTCTCCTCCTTCTCCTCTTCCTTCTTCTCCTTCTTCTAAGGAAATTTATTGGGAAAAAAACTATTTAAAATAGAGGAATGAGTGTGTTCATCCTTGAGTTTCATTCTGTTTTGCCAAAGGTGAATAAAAAATGAATTTGAACAGCTTACCAAACACTCCTTATCAAACAAAGAAAATAACAAAAACTAACAAAGCATCATCCTTGAGTTTGTGCATAGAACTGAGAAGGTGCATTGAGTCCATTTTGAACCTTTTTCTGAGCCCATCAACTCCTGCGATTATAGTGGAAACATTAATGAAATAAAGAAGGTGCTGGAGGAGGGAATCATGGTAGGTATAATGACAGTTATGAAAAATGGGAAAGATACTGAAAACATAAAATGAATATCTTTTGGAAGAGATTTTAATTTCTTTGTAAAATAATGGAGCAAATACCAAGAGAGAAGAAATCTGTAGTCATATGGAAAATAATAGCATCATGAGCAATGAGCAGTTCAGGTCTGTAAACAGAGTCCCAAAAATCCTGATAGTTTCTCACTGATGGAATTATAAAATTAGTGGATGAAGGGGAAAATCAATTTAATATATTTGGATTTTTTTGTAACACACAAGAAACAGGTGTGAAACCCAGATTAGTTGAAGATAACATTTTAGCAAAGTATTTGACATTCAGGCAGACCAGGGTTTTCCTTTTTAAAGTTACTTTAGTTAACCTAGATTGTGCTAGAATTGCCGTGGGCATGCTTGAAGGTGGGCATCCCAACATATTGTGGTTACAATAGGGGATTATGATGATATGGAACATGAATGAACAAAACAATAACACAACCACCACCACCACCACCTACTTTGGGATTATTGCAAACTAACAAGAAAACACTTCCTGTTTTGGTTTAATCCTAAATGGATTTTTTTCCCTGCTTAATGGAGCACTCATGAAAGACACTTTTTTTTTTAAGAGAGAAGGATAGTGAGAGAGAAAGAAAGAGAATGAATTTTATTTAGTTTTTCATGTGGTTTTCTTTGTTCCAACACTTCATTTTATACGTGGAGCTGGGGTTTGAACCTGTGTCCTCATGTATGCCAGGCAATTGCTGTAACTGCTGGGCTACTGCTCTAGCTTAAGATACTGTTTTTTTTAATTTGTTCCTGTGCTATTATAATACATCAGTTATTCCCTTTTCCTGAGAAATACCCAACAGTTTTCTTGGTCTACAAAAGCTCACAGGATGAGATTCATTGAGGTCTTGGATGGTGCATTTAGAGCTCAGGCTGCAGTACTGAAATGAAATGGTGATAGTTTTCAAAAGTATTTTTTAAAGAATACCGCTGTATTTTGACATGTGAGTAGGGGTGATGGAAATGAGTTAAACGGAGAGCAATTGTCCTATTTTCATTATAAGACAGACTGGAGGAAGTACCTTGGGAAAAGGGACATAATCTTTGTTGAGTGTTTAGTGCAGTTGGTGAGGGCAGCATCTTAGGGAAACATATTCACTGTGTGATGCTTTCAGCTCTCAAGGGGAAGACTTGGGAGGACTCACGTTTCCTTCCAAAGAACATACTTTTATTATTATTTTTTAATTTGGTAAAATATATAACATTTACCATTTTAGCTATGTTAAGTGTATGATTTGTCAGTGTTAAAAGTACATTCATATTGTTGTGCAGTCATCACTGCTGTGTCCAGAACTTTTCATTATCTCAGATTGACACTCTGTACCCGTTGGATGACTCCATTTCTCCCAGACTGCTCCCCCGACCCCTGATGGCCACTCTTCTACTTTATGCTTCTTTTGAAGATAACTCTTCTATATACCTAACATAAATGGAATCATGCAGTATATATGCTTTTGTGTCTGGTTTATTTCAATTAGCATAATGTTTTCAACATTCATCCATGTTATTGTAACATTTGTTAGTATTTTTTTTCATTGTGGGAATTGAACACAGAGTGTTGCATATGCTAGCTAAGTGCTCAATGCTGAGCTCCATCCCCAGACACTAAATTCCTCCCCCTTTAAGGTTAAATAGTAATATTCTATTGCATGTGTGTATTTTATCTGTTCAACTGTTCGTGGACATTTGGGTTCTTTCCACCTTTTCCCTGTTGTGAATAATAGTTCTCTGAACATTGGTATGCACATACACATACTTCCTCAAGTCCCTGCTATCCATTCTATGAGTATTTACCCAGAAGTGGAATTGTTGTATCAAATGCTAATTCTATGTTTAATTTTTTTTTGAGGGAGGGAGAGAGGGGTGGGGGAGAGAGAGAGAGGAAGAGAGAATCAACTTTATTCATTTCGTTCATCTGGCCTTTGTTTCTCCGACTCTTAGTTGTGTATGTGGTGCTGGAGTTTGAACCTGGGTCCTTGCACATGCCACGCAAGTGCTCCAACCAATGAGCCACTGCTCCAGCCCCTCTGTTTAATTTTTTGAGGAAATTCCATGTTGTTTCTACAATGCAACAACATTTTACATTCCAAGCAGTCATGCCTAAGGATTCCAGTTGCTCTGCATACTTGCCAACACTTATTATTCTCTCTTTATCTTTCCCTCTGTATGTTTTACATAATAGCCATGCTACAGTATGAAATGGTATCTCATGACGTTTTAGCTTGCATTTCCTTATGACTAACAATGTTACCATTTTCTTTTCCTTTTTTTTAATTAGATGGATATGGAGTTACAATTGAAGGGAAAACATTATTAAACATTCAAGAACAAATGTATATATAATTAGTTATCCAGGGCTAATGCCATGTCATGGATGCCCAGCTATGGTTCCCCATTATGTTGTTTCCCCCAGAAGAACGCCTGAGTTAAATGGATATCTCCTGGAAGTCAGAGATTGCCTTCTGAGATGATTCCCCCATAATCCCACCCTCCAGTCTCCTAGGTGTTCTTCCTAAGCCCTCCCCCCACCCTGTCCCCCCTCCTATGCCTCCAAGTAACTTAGGGAGTCATCCCCCTGCTGCATTAAGAATCATAAAATTTGAAGTTTTTATTAGCTTAGCAATCTAACATACTGCTTCCCGATGTATTCTAGCTTCCACAGATGAGAGAAACCATTCGGCCTTTGAGTCTCTGAGATTGGGATACTTCACTTAGCATAATTCTTTCCATCTCCATCCATTTGATTTCAAAAGCCATAATATCATCTTCTCTAATGGCCAAGTAGTATTCCATTGTATATATGTACCAAAGTTTTTGTATCCGCTCGTCGAATGAGGGGCATCTGGGTTGGTTCCGTAGTGTAACTATAGTAAATTGAGCTGCTATAAACATTCATGAAGCCACATCACTATAATATGCTGATTCTAACTCTTTTGGGAAAATACCCAGGAGTGGGATAGCTGGGTCATAAGGTGGTTCCATCCCTAATTTTTTGAGGATTCTCCGTACTGCTTTCCAGAGAGGCTGAACCAGTTTGCAGTCCCACCAGCAGTGTGACAGTATTCCTCTTTTCCCACAGCCCCTCCAGCATCTGATGTTGTTCGAATTTTTCATTTTTGCCATTCTAACAGGAGTGAGGTGGTATCTCATTGAGGTTTTGATTTGCATTTCCTTTATAGCTAGTGATGTACAGCATTTTCTCATATACTTATGGGCTTTCTGGACTTCCTCTGGTGAGAAGTTTTTTTAAGATCCGTAGCCCATTTATTGATTGGATTATTTGTGATTTTGGTGTTTAGTTTTTTAGTTCTTTGTATATTCTGGATATTAGCCCTCTGTCCGAGGTGTAGCAGGCAAAGGTTTTCTCCCATTCTGTAGGTTCTCTCTTGATGCTCTTGACTAGATCTTTAGCTGTGCAAAACCTTTTTAGTTTAATTGCATCCTGGTCATTTATTCTTGACTTTACTGCTTATGCCATAGGAGTTTTGTTAAGGAAGGCACCACCGACTACTATGTCCTGTAGTGTTGACCCTACTTCTTTTTCTAGTAAGTTTAAAGTTGTTGGTTTAATATCCAGATCTTTGATTCATTTTGATTTAATTTTTGTGCAGGGCGAAAGATAAAGATCCAGCTTCAGTTGTCTACACATGGCTGTCCAGTTTGTCCAACACCATTTGTTGAACAGGCTATCTTTCTTCCACACTATGCTTTTGCACCCTTTATCAAATATCAAATAGTTAAAGATATGAGGGTTTGTCTCAGGATCTTCTATTCTGTTCCACCTATCTTCAGTTCTGTTTTGATACCAATACCATGATGTTTTTGCTACTACAGCTCTGTAATATAATTTCAGGTCAGGGATTGAGATACCCCCTACTTCTTCATTCCTGCAGAGTAATATTTTGGCTAATCTGGGTCTCCTGTTATTCCATATGAACTTGAGAATTGCTTTGTCTATATCTGTGAAGAATGCCATAGATATCTTGATGGGGATTGCATTAAATCTGTATAGGGCTTTGGGTAGAATGGCTATTTTTATTATATTGATTCTGCCTAACCATGAGGGTGGAATGTTTTTCCATCTACTCAGATCTTCTGTAACTTCTATTTTTTACCGTTTGATAGTTTTCTTTGTAGAGGTCCTTAACATCCTTTGTAAGGTTAATGCCCAAGTATTTCATTTTTTTGGAGGAGATGGTGAATGGGAGAGATTTCCTGATTTCTTCTTCTGCAGATTTGTTGCTGGAGTAAAGGAAAGCTAGAGACTAACTGGAGTTGATTTTGTAGCCAGCTACTTTGCTGAAATCGCCTATAAGCTCTAGGAGTTTTCTGGACAGTGTTAGTGGGTCTTCTAGGTGTAGAATCATGTTGTCTGCAAATACAGATAACTTAACTTCCTCTTTTCCTATACGAATACCTTTGATTTCCTTGTCTTTGTCTTGCCTGATAGCTCTGGCAAGGGTTTCAAGGACTGTATTGAACAAGAGTGGTGAAAGCGGACAGCCTTGCCTTGTTCCTGAATTCAGTGGAAATGCTTTCAGTTTTTCTCCATTGAGGATAATGTTGGCTATGGGTCTGTCATAAATGGATCTGAAATAGTTAAGGTGTCTTCCCTTGATCCCTATCTTTTCCAGAGTTTTGAGCATAAAGTGGTGTTAAATATTGTCAAATGCCTTCTCTGCATCAATTGAGATGAGTATATGATTTTTGTTTTTAATTCTGTTTAAGTGGTGAATTACATTTATTGATTTGCGTATGTTGAACAAGCCTGTTTTCCTGGAATGAAGCCCATTTGATCATGATGCATTATCTTTTTAAGGTACTTTTGGATCCGATTAGCTAAAATTTTATTAAGGATTTTTGCATCAATGTTCATCAGGGAAATTGGTCTGTAGTTTTCTTTTCTTCACATGTCTTTGTTGGGTTTTGGAATCAATATAATACTTGCTTCATAAAATGTGTTTGGGAGTGTTTCTACTCTATCAATTTCCTGGAAGAGGTTGTATAGGATTGGTGTTAGTTCTTCTGTGTAGGCTTGGTAGAATTTTGCTGTATATCCATCTGGACCTGGGCTTTTCTTTTTTGGAAGAGCTTTGATTGATGCTTCAATTTCCCTATCTGTGGTAGGTTGGCTTAGATTCTCAATGTCCTCCTGTGTTAAAGAGGGGATGTTGTATATGTCCAAGAACATGTCCATGTCCTCCAGGTTATCAAACTTGGAAGAGTATAAATTTTCAAAATAGGTTTGTGACAATCGTATGGATTTTGGTTGAGTCTGTGGTGATATCTCCATTTTTGCCTTTTATTTTGTTGATTTGCCTTATTTCATTCTTCCTTTTAATGAGGTTGGCAAGAGGGTCTGTTGATCTTGTTTATTTTTTCAAAGAACCAACTCTTTGTTAATAATTTCTATTTTTTTGTTCTCAATTTCATTGATTTCAGCTTTGATTTTGGTAATTTCCTGTCTTCTGTTAGCTTTAGGGTTGGATTGTTCCTCTTTTTGGAGTTGTTTGAGTTGAAGCATAAGGCTATTTATCTGGTCTCTTTGTAGATTTTTGATGTATGCACTCAGTGGTATAAATTTACCTCTTAAAAATGCCTTCATACTGTCCCAGACGTTTTGGTGTGTTGTTTCCTCATTCTCATTCAATTCCAAGAACTTCTTAATTTCTGCTCTCATTTCCTCTTTTACGCATCCTTCGTTTAAGAGGTAATTATTGAAGTTCCAAATATTTGAGTAGTTTCTGTTGTTTCTCTTGTTGTTGATTGCTAAGATCATAGCATTATGATCTGACAGAATACATGAGATTATATCCACTTTTTTATATTTGTGAAGATTATCTCGGTGAACTAGGATGTGGTCTATTTTAGAGAAGGATCCATGAGCTGTTGAGAAGAAGGTAAATTCAGCTGTCTTAGGATGGAATATTCTGTAGATGTCTGTTAAGCCTGATTGAGTAATATAGTTGTTTAGATTAGAGATGTCTTTGTTGATTTTTTGTTTTGATGATCTGTCTAGAGTTGATAGTGATGTGTCGAAGTCCCCCAGACTTATTGTGTTGAGATCGATGAGGGGATTTATGTCCTTAAGTATTTTTCCATATATTTTGGGGGGGTTGTAATTGGGGGCATAAATGTTGATTATTGTTACATCTTCTTGGTGAAATGTCCCTTTTAGTATGATAAAGTGACCCTCTTTGTCCTTTCTGACTAGTTTTAGTTGGAAATTAATTTTATCAGAAATTAGAATCGCCATGCCAGGTTGCTTTTTTGGGCCGCAGGCCTGGTAGACATTTTGCCATCCTTTCACTTTCAGCCTGTGTCTATTTTTGAGTGTCAAATGTGTCTCTTGCAGGCAACATATTGTTGGATTTTGTTTTTTGATCCATTGAGCCAGTCTGTGTCTTTTAATTGGGGCATTGAGACCATTCACATTCAAAGTTTGAATAGATATGGGAGGCTGAATATCAGACTTTTTAACAATTACAGAGTTTTGAGTCATCTTGGAAGTCAATTTGTGTATAATATGATTATTGACTTGCCCTTGTTTAAGGATTTAGGGTATCATTGGTATTTTCTTCTGAATGGAGACCATCCTTGAGAATATTCTGTAGTGCAGGATTTGTGTTCATATATATTGCTAGCTTGAGTTTATAGTTGAAGTATTGAATTTCCCAATCACATTTGAAGCTGAGTTTTGAAGGGTATATTATCTTTGGGTAGAAGTTGTTATTTTTCAACACTTGAAAATATTGTTCCAAGTGCTTCTGGCCTTCATTGTTTGCTCTGAAAAATCCATAGTGATCCGAATTGGTTTACCTCCGAATGTGATTTGGGTCTTTTGTTTAGCTGCTTTTAGAATTCTCTCTTTAATTTCTCTGTTATTCATTTTGTATATGATATGTCTTGGTGAGTTTCTCATTTCATTAGGTCTGTTCGGTGTTCCATAAGCATCTTGGATGTGATATTCCAGATCAATTTTAAGATGAGGGAAGTTCTCGCTTATGATTTCGCTTAAAAGGTTCTTAATCCCTCTTTTTTGATGTTTGGAGTTTTCCTCCAGGCCAATGATTCTCAGTTCATTACGCCTCATCTCATCAAATATTTGGAAGTTCTGATCATGTAATATAAGTTTCTTATTTATCTTCTTTGAATTCAACATTGTTTAGCTGATCTTCATTTTCCGATGTTCTTCAAGAGCTGAAATTCTATTTTCAGTTGAGTACGCTCTGGTGTTGGTATCTTCCAGATTTGGTGAAGATTTGATTTGGTTAACTGTGTTTTTTAATCCTTATCACTCTGCTACATCTCTTTTCAGAATGTCTATTTCTTTTTATCTGATCATTCATCTCATGGAATTGCTCCCTTATTTCCCTGTAAAAGTTGTCTCTCATCTCTTGAAATTTTTCTCTGATCTCTTTCCTTATTTCTTCTCTCAACTCTTTGATTGAATTACTAATGATAATGCTGATACAATATCTTTTGTTATCACCTAGGACCCTGACTATGGGATCCTTGGCTGGAGAGCTGTGAGGTTGAGGAGGGGAGTTATTTCCCCTTTTCCTCATTTTCAGAATCAGAGAGCGTGTCTTGTAGTTCAACCTTGTTACTCTTGGTGGAGTAATTGGAACTTCTTATGGCTTTGCTTCTTTGTGATGGGGAGCTATTTGGTAAAGACAGACCTAAAGATGCCAGACTTTGCAGATACTAGACCATTTCAGCTAAAACAGATGTGCTGATGACTATCACCAATAGTAGCAGTTTTCTTTGAGAGGGCTCTCAAAATACATTATGATAGCAAGCAAGTACCCATTTTGAAGAGTGTCTCTTCAGATAGCAGGGCCTCTGAAAGTGGGGAAAAGAAATGACTAGGAAGTCAAGGAGGTGAATTGGGAAGTTATAATAGGACACCTGCCTTAGAGTAAAGAGGAATAAGGGATTAGGGGGGAGTAGTTTATTCTATTAGGAATAAGTAAAACATGGAAATGGGGTGTGGGTGGGGTAAAGACTTTGAGGATGAGAGTAAAATGTTAATATTTAGGAATTACCAGTGTACAGGTGAGGAAGAGGTTAGTATGGGGCGTGGTTATCTTCACTCACCATAGGCTGAGGCTATTTTGCTATCATGAAATGTTTTCCTGGTTGGAACCCAATGGTATATGGATAGCAGTTTGGTTCAAGAAGACATAGAGAAAGTAGGAGCCAATCACCAATACATACACAGGGATAAATATTTACATCCACCAACACCAAATTCAGTACTAATTGTAAAGGGAAAAAAAAAGAATAAAAAAAAGCAAACAAACCACAGTGACATTAAAAATTTAAAAATATTATACTGCAGCCGGATCCCCGTTTAAAAAAAAACAAAACAAAACCCTAGAGGCACACAAAAAACAACACAAAACTAGTTGAGAAAGTTTTGCATTTTTTGCCCCCTAGGTCAGCGAGAATGTACCATGGGGGGATGTGTTCAAATCTGTCATCAAGCTGGGGATTCTTCACAGTTGAGCTTGTCGGGGGAGAAGCAGTTTGGATAAGTCCGGTGATCTGGATTTTCTTAGAGAATCTCCTCAAAATTTTCTGTTGCAAAGGAGTATAAGAACTGCTGTCTCACACTTCTTGCGAGGATAGATTTCAGCTCCCCCTGGGCTGCAGTCCTAAGGTGATTTCTTTCTGCCTGTCCACACTATAGAATTCTTGGGCCTGGAGTTCAGAATCTGCAGACAATCTAGTTGATCCTAGTGTAGATGTGTGGGTCTCTGACTGATCCAAGGAGAGTGGCCAGCCTGAAACTTGCTCCCTCAGGATCACTGGTGACCCACTCTGTGTCACTTATGATCTTCAGAAGTCCTAAGAGCTGCTCTTTGGGGTTGACAGAAACCAGGAAGGATGGACCAGATTGTGCCAGTGCTTATGTGGTTCTCAGTTGCAAGCAGTATGGGGTGCCCACCTGGAGAGGTCAAGGCCTATGTAGCCTTGGCTATGTGCAGGGCTCAGATGCTAAGGGGAAGCCCATGCTGTCCCTTTTATTCAAAGCTTCCTGAGGCTGATATCAGACCTTGTGTTGTTAGAGAGTTAGAGGTCACTTTTGCAGAGGCTGAAGCAGATGGTCCCCTTGAGAAGGATGTGCCCTGCTGCAGCACGCTCTGTTCACAGACTCCTTCTATTTGGTCGTGTAGAGGGGTGGGCAGAAGGTCGCCATCTGAGAGGTTTGCGAGCTGGAGAGGGGATTCACAGTTCCACACAGTCCACAGGGCAGACGGCCAGGTGTGTGTGGGGGTAACTTGTCACTTTCTGTTCGTGGGAACTGAGGCCCCAAGTTGCTGTGAGCGACCCGCCCCGCTCTTGCACACTGATGCAAGCACTTGTTAAAGGACTTGAAAATCAGCTCTTGTAATCTGTGAGATGGGTGGAGAATTGTTGTTTGCCGTGATTGAGTTAAAGATACTGTGTTGAATCCTCTCCTTCCCCAGCTCCCCCGGCAGTGACTGGAGGTGGAGAGGGAAATCCCAGCACCACACAGACCCCTTGGGTAACGGCCAAATCTCGGGGTGGTAGATTCTGTTTTTTCTGACCATGGTGGCTGAGACCCCAAGATCTTTTTTTTTTTTTTTTTTTTTTTTTGCCGAGCAACCAGCCCAGCCCTCAGGGAAACATCTCAGTGGCAAGCTGGATGCTGCAGCATGCAGGAACATCTGTAAGTTTGCTAATGTGAGCGATTGATTCCCAGAGCTTTATACAAAATTCATGTAAATTAGGAGCGATCAGTTCAGGATTTTGCAACCGGATTAGGGTATTTGATTAGGAAACTTGCTCCGTTTCCTCCCCTCTGGATTAGCTCCCCTCCCCCCAGGTGTGGGGCAGATTGTGCGGGCACCACAAACTTCTCCTTTATATTCGTTAATGCACCACACTATTGCTTTGGATTTAAAAAAATTAACAGGGGGTAATATTCCCCCACACTGGGAGCTTTGTCCTACCATGGGAATCCGCGTGCACTCCTGCAGTGTGAGGTGATTCTCAGGAGTGTCTCGGAGTCACTGTTGGTGGGGTGGTTGCCATCTTCCAGAATCCTGATGTTCCATTTTCATGTGCTTATTTCCCACTTGTATATATTCTTCAGAGAAAAATCTTTTCAAGTTTTTGGCTCTTTAAAAAATTGGTTTTTTTTTTGTCTTGCATTTGAATTGTAAGAGTTTTCTGTGTATTTTGGATATTAAGCTCCTGTCAGTTACATGATTTCTAAATATTTTCTCCCATTCTGTGAGTTGTTTTCACTCTATTGACAGTGTCTTTTGATGTAGGAAAAAAATTAATTTAGATAAAGTACATTTATCTATTTTTTTCTCTTATGGTCTGTATTTGTGGTGTCATATCCAAGAAACTATTGCCAAACCCAATGTCATGAAGATTTACTCCTGTCTTTTCTTATAAGAGTTTTAAAGTTTTAGCTTTTCTGTTTAGGTCTTTGATTAATCTGGGTTAATTTTTGTTCAGAGGACTGGAGTGGTAGCTCAGCGGTTGCAGTGCTTGCCTGGCATGCATGAGGATGCAAGTTTGAACCTTAGGATGAGGTACACAATGAAGCTTCAGAGCAATGAATGTCACATGAGAAACTAAATAAAATTGATTCTCTTTCATTGTCCCTCTGTCTTTAAAAAATTTTTTACTATTTAGAATGTAAGGTAAGAGTTCAGCTGCATCCTTGGTTTTCTTAGAACCATTTGTGAAAAGACCATTCTTCCCCATTCAGTGGCCTTGGTACTCTTGTCAAAAATCATTTGACCATATATGCATAGGTTTATTTCTGGGCTCTTTATTCTATTCTATTGGCATGTGTGTCTGCCTTTGTGCCAAACTTCATGCTATTTCTATTACTGTAGATTTGTAGTACATTTTGAAATTATGTACATGCAAGACCTCCAACATTGTTCTTTTTCAAGACTTTTTTATTGACTATTCAGATTCCTTTTGGATTCTATATGAATTTTAGGTTTTTAAAAAATTTCTCCAAAATGAGTCATTGGTATTTGGTAGGGTTGCATTGCTTTATGTAGTATTGACATGGTAACAATGTTGTCTTTTAATTCATGAGCATGGGACATTTTCCCATTTATGTCTTTTTTATTACTTTCAGCAATGTTTTATAGTTCTCAGTGTAAAACTCTTTTGCCTCTTTGGTTAATTCCCAAGTATCTTCATATTAATTTTTGATGACTAATTGAAGTGGTTTTCTTAATTTTCTTTTTGATTACTAATATTAGTACATAGGAACAATTAATTTTTATGTGTGTGTGTTAAGGAAAACACTGTTACCCAGGGCATTTCACTTTCTTTTTCATTTCATTTTCTGGTATCTTAACCTATCTCTCAATGTAAGTGGCAGGGATGTTATTAGAAATAATAGGAAGAATAAGCCTATGAAATTATATGGAGAACTGGGTGTAATGGCACATGCCTGTAATTCCAGTGACTCAGGAGGCTGAGGCATGATGATCTTGAATTCAAAGCCAGCCTCAGCAACTTAGTGAGGCCCTGGGCAACTTAGTGTGACCTGTCTCAATTTAAAAACTTCAAAAGGCTTGGGTGTGGCTCAGTGGTTAAGCACCCCTGGTTTTGTTCAATCCCTGGTACCAAAAAAAAAAAAGTATATTAAGAAAGATTTGTTCCTGTGGGCCTCATTGGTGACCATATCTTCATTGTTTGAGCTCTTGGCACACTGCAGTCCATAGTATTGAGATTTCATGGCTATGATCAGTTAGTTGCAATCATATTAATTGGAGAGTACCTTGTCATTGGATATATTCATTTTGAGTTTAAATAAATGTTTATTAGAGGGACTGAAGAAAGATTATTTACTGGATAGAGGGCTATTATGGTTTGGATCTTAAATGTCCCCCCAAAGTTCTTGTGTTAAAGACTTGGTCCTTAGCTGATAGGACTGTTGGGAGGTGGTGGATACTTTAGGAGGTGGGGCCTGGTGGAAGGAGGTTAGGTCATTGGAGGTGTGCCCTTATATCATTTATTCTCTTTTACTCTACTTCCTGGCCACCATGGGGGTAAGCAGCTTTGCTTCACTACCAACTCTCTGCCAAGATGTCCTGCCTCACCACAGACCCTAAATGATGGGGCCAAGTGGTCATGGACTAAAACCCCTGAAACTGTGAGCCAAACTAAATCCTCCTTCCTTTTAAATTGCTTATATCAGATATTTTGTCACAGCAGCAGAAAACTGACAAACACAATTGCAGTAATCAGTGGAGTTTAGGATTTATAGTCCCGTCCAAATTTAAGGGTCTTTAACTTCTCATATAATCTTGGAAGAAAAATCTGGTGTGAGAAGGCTGGATTTCTGTGACTAGCCTTTGTGAGGCGTTCAAAATAAAGGGTTGCTAAACCATTGTCTCAATAATGATCCGTAAGATACCACCATGAGCAAAACACTGTGTTGAGAATGTGGGTGGCACAGAATTGAATAAAGTACAACTCCTGTTCCCAAGGAGCATTTCTAAATGTTGGATAAAGATGGACTCCATGTTTTCCATGTATCTTACAAAATATCACACTTACAGTGATGCAGCTTGTTTTGTATTCTGAGACAGTGATTTGAAAGTTCTTTTTGGTGATCTACACATCTGTGGGTGCAGGACACCAAAGCATGAAGAGTTGTTTTTGCACACTTTGTCAGCCCAAATTTCTACCTTCTGGTGGCCTCTTGATGTTTAGAGCCAGCTATTCTGGCTTGTGAAACCTAATTGCATGCATCTCTTCCCAAATCCCTGTTTGGTGACATCATGTTGGTAGCTTGCAATTAGCCAAAATGGAAGAATTTACACCACAAAAGCCAGCAAACAAAACTGCATGTCAGAGTTCCCTCCCACACCCAATCTGGCTCACCTGTACTAGGTGATGAGAGTTGCTTGGGGATTAAATGATACCAAGGTGGGGGGCTGGAGTGTTGGCTCAGCAGTTTTGGCACTTGTCTGGCATGTGCAAGTAGGAGAGTTTGAACCCCAGCACCACATGCACAAAGAAGTGTCAGAGCAATGAAAGCCACATGAAAAACTAAATAAAATTGATTCTCTTTCTCTCTCTCACTGTCCCTCTCTCTCTTTAATAATAATAATAATAATAAATACCAAGGGCTCCATAGTTGGTTTGCTAATGATGGGGACTTGTAGCTCTTGGTTTTGACTTATTCCATGATCTAGTGCTTTGAAGACCTTGGAGATGTTTTATAGATTGCTGTAAGCAAGTTCTTACTTCTCAGAGAAAATTTTTCACTATCTGCTTTAATCCATTTGTTTCTTCTCCAGTAACTTCTGGTCACACTGTGGTCAGGGATTTGAGACTTGATAAGCAATAATAAGCCTTTACCTTATGCACATATTGACAAATCTTAGACTCTGTTGTACCTTCTCCATCACGTATATATGAAAGCTAACATAATCCATTAGATTTGTTTCAAATATGGAAAAGGATCCTTATGATGCGATTTTTAGTAGGCAAAAGTCCTTTTGTAGGAGGAATTGAGTGGGCAAATATGCAAACAATAGCAGCAGTAGCAATAACTACCATACCATTTAATAAACTAAAAATTTCCTTCTTGATTATTAACTTCTATGTATGTGTATGCAGTTTAGATAACATGAATTTTTCTCTGGAGGACTGTTAGTAGGGGGTAATCTGGTTAGGTAACTGTTTTTGTGGCCTCTTTTACAACCCCCTTCTCACTACCCCACACATTACAGTGTGGGTGGTGGCAGGGACAATGTAGTGGGTCCCAGAGGCAGCATTACCTTAGTAATTTTCTGGAAACACTCAGCTCACAGACATGGAACTGCAGTTTACAGGAAGCTATCCATCTTTCTCAAAACAGTTCAGAAAAGGAATCCATTTTCTTTAATATAAATCCTCTTTGTCTTGTGATGTATAAATCATCCCTTCGAAAGAAGCCCTTTGAGGTATCAATTCAAGGCATTCTCTCAAAACATCATCCCTCAGCACAGCCCTTCGATGGAAGCTAATCCTTTGTGGCTGCTGAAAGGCAAAATTCATTCCACTTTTCACTGAATTTCCCATCTCAAGCCCTCTGTTGTCATCTTAGCAATTAGGATAGCATGTCAGGGTCAGAATGACTTTAGCCAGGTATAGTTATCTGGGTAAGAAGAAGAGCAGGGAGGAGAGTCTCCCTGACAGTGATTTCAAATTAGTGACTGTCTGATTAGTGAACTTGTTTATTAAGGGTCTCTTTGTGGGAGAGTGAAGCTGTTGCACACACTCTTGCCTGTCTATAACTGGATCATGTACCCATCCTGGTGTATCTCTGGAGGTGGATGATAATGCTAAGGCCAGCTCTGTGTGTAGTCTAGTTTTGGGGATGTAGCAAAGCATGATGATCAAGTGGGTTTCTTTTGCTCACCTCCAGCTGTTATTTGTGCTGTGGCTAATGGTTCACAGTAGCAGCCTTCTGAGTATTGCTTGTGGGATGATTGTGGCCATCTCACCTAGAGATGCCTGGGAATTACACTCCCTCCTTTGTGCCAGCACAGCAGGTAGTAATGATTGACTGGCTGAGGCTGGGTGTGAGGGGGTTTACAAAATGCCTTACAGCAGGGCAGAATCAAGGTGCAATTGATGCTCCAGAGATGCCTGTGAGATGGAGTTGAAGCTGGATTTCAGCTGACCATTTCATATTGCATAGTTTCTGCCTAATCTGTCTTGCTGTCCTACCTGCTGCTGGATTTCTCCTGAAAGCATTCCCTCAATAAATCACTTGGACAGAAATCCCTCTCTGTCTCTGGTTTAAGGAAACCCAAACTAACCAAGACCAACTCAAGCTAACTCAAGGACCCATTTATTGTGGGAGTGAGGCACCTGTGCTGTGGTCCTGAAGTTCAGTTTAAATGTATCTGTAACAAAAAATTCCACCTCTTCAGTCTTAATTAATGAATTAACTTTTTGCATAATATATTTGATGGAAACATTGGTCTAAAACCTATGGTTGTGTCTGCACTAGATGTTGTCATGTTTACCATGCAGTCATGTGAGGGCAATGGGGTAGTTTGCCAGACACTAACCTGGGAGATGGGATATGAGACATAGGGTGTATTGAGAATGCTTATGGGGGAGGTCCAGTAGTGAAGGACTAGACAGGTGCTTCTCCAGAAAGTCCAGTGGCTATAGGTTGGGCAGGTATACCTCTGCTCTGTGTAGTGCCTCCAATACTTCATCTGAAAACAGCCCCTCCATGCCCCCATGACTGTCTAGGGGTGGCTGCCTGCATGAGTACTTCCCTCTCCATGATGCTCTGATCTGTACCAGTTGCCACGGGGAGGATGTTTTATATGTTGGGTTATAGAAGCTCCATCAGCTCAGCTTATTGTGTTCCATTGTGTGACCAGCACCCCCAAGGAACTTAGAACCTATGCAAGAAAACACCTTTCCACAAATAGCACTAACTTGACCTAATTCCCAGCACATGTGAGTGAAAACTATTGTCTCCCAAGATAATGTGTCTGAATATTCCAGTCCAGAATCACTCTCATTGTTCCCTTGACTTGGTTAGGTGTTTGGGAGCAGAAAGAGGTATGCAGGGATATGGTGTTTTACTGTCCCCTCCTTTGTAAAGATGTGGACTGGATATTTCCAGAATACCTCCCTGTGCATTCCATAATGTCTCAGGTCTCTTGGTGGCTTTCTCAGGCATAAGAAGCTGTCTTAAGGAGTTTGCTGTTTCAGTGGCTGATGGGAAAAACACACCAAAGTGAGGTAGACTGCAGAAACTGAAATGGAATGGTCACAGTTTGTTCACCTGCTAGGAGCCTGGAGACTTGAGAAATCATTTTGGGTTGCATGTGGCAAGGAAGAAGTTTTGATGAGTGGATCTGAATGGGGCCTGGGAGATTATGTAGAGGATCTCAGAAAAGGAAAGACCATTGGATTAAGGCTGGAAAAGACTTTGAGCCCATCTTCCAGCTGCATATACTACCATACATGGGAGTAACAAGGTGTAATTCACTTTATTGTAGAGGACTCACAACAGGATCACGTGGTAAAACTGAACTTCCACCAAAGCTGACTGAGCCATGTAACTTGCTTTGGCTGATGAACTGTGAGGAGATGTGATCATTTCAGGCACACAGACTCTCCATTTTCCTTTCTTTTGGGGCCACCATTTGGAAAAAAGCCCCTCATTATAGAAAACGCTTTGTAAATACATATATTAGGTTCCTGGATAAATCACTTGCTCTGACTGAGTTTTAGTTTTCTCATCTACAAAATGGTGGTCTGTAACTCTCAGACTCCTTCTAGTTTATTTGATTCTTTGATGAAGGGCCTGTCATCAAATTTAGCAAGATACTTATCTTTCCTTGGAAACAAAGAAATGGGGAACAGAAATAGAAGTGTTTTCTTACTGAAAGCAAATATTTCCTTATAACATGAATGAACCAAACCAATCAAACCAAACCCAATCAGTCAAAAATGGAAAAATTGAAGCTAAATGTCCTTTGCTTGTCTCAAAACCCTGAAATTTAGAACCTCACTAGATAGAAATTTGTCCTCTAAAAAAACTAAGATCCTGAATGTTCCCTAGGTACTTGTTAATGAACATGTTTGCAGCCCACGTGGATATTCCAGGAAAGTCTGGAGTCCTGTTTATCCCAGTGGGTATAATTGTATGTTAAAGATTGTATGAAGTTTCATGCCTTTATTTTATTTATTGTGCAGAAGAACATCTGTTGTTCAGACTAGTTTCTTTAGGGCTGTTGTGAACTCACTTCTAGTCTATTTTGCTTCCTGCCATCCCAAATTCAATCATAAATCCCTTTCTGCTTTGTTGTGGGTGTCCTTAGAACCCACTTTGTGTGTAGAGTGCTGCTTGAGTGTTAAGCTTTTGTCCCTACATACCAAATTTTCACCACTTTCTCAGCCCAGCAGGAACTTACCTTCTGCCCAAATGATCTCCTTTCCTTCCCTCATCCCACCATCATTTTAGTATAATTTTCTTTTTCCAGATGCACTGATGGAGCCCTTATGCTGAATGTGGCAAGGTCCCATGTCCTCATAGAAACATCATCCTTTTCTTGGATTAAAGAAGGGGATCTTCTGAAATCATCTGCTATTTAATTATAGAGTACAGCCTTCTGGTACTCAGTTTATACCCAGGTTTTGTAGAATTTACACTTTAGTTAACAGAGTGTTAAAATAGAACTCTTTGTTTTAGTAGAGGCTGCAAAAATCTAATCACAAACTGATAGATGCTGCCCCTTACTTTCTAAAACAAGGCGCTAGACAGACTATTCCAGGTTGTGAAGGAAGTAATAGGGAGTCAGTTTGGTGACCCTTAATCAACGTGCAGCTTGAGAATAAAATCTGATTGAATTTGAAAAGGCAGAAAGAATATCTTTGAAGAAAGATGCTCTGGCACCTTCTCATTATATCCTAAAGGAGGAGGATAGTTATGTCTGGTGAGAGGTAATTGAAAGAGACCTGATAGAGCCTTAATATGTGTTCCCAGGAGTGTAAGGACCCCCATAGACTAGTAGCTGGCTTATACCTGATGCACGTGACAAAAAGAGTAGGTGGAACAGCCTTCCTGGTATGGCTGTGAACAAAGGTGGTGGCTTTGGAAAATAGCAGTCTTTTTACCAATATAAATGGTAATCAGGGGGTGTGATTTTTTTTTTTTTTGGCAATTAAATGTGGATCTTGACTTAGGAGCTTGGATTTCACTCAAGAGGACTAGTGGATTCGTGGACGAGCTATGGAACCAGGGTTAGAACATGGACAGACCACAATGCTTAGCAGTCGTAATCCCAGGTCTGAGGAGTCATAAGCAAGAAGGGGCAGAAGAGGAATTGCCTGTCCTGGGACAGGTGTGAGCAAGCATCCTGTGGGGGGAATTTCCTTGAAACCCATAATAGCATCCCAAGTGAGAGAGAGTTGTTTTTGCATTTGAGTCAGCTCTTGGCACCCCTCCTTCCCACTGCAGAAGAACAGCTCATCATGAAGTGTCTTTAAAGGGAGCTGAGGGGGAAAAGAGAAACTTGGTTTCTGCCTGCATATTGAGTCTGGTTATATTATTGAGTCTGGCTATATTAATGGAATGCTGTGTGGAGGGCTTTCCTGTGTATTGATGAAACATTTCTTATCATGTATTATTTGCTAGAATCCATGGCCTTTTAGGGTATTTTTTTTTATTTAGAGAGTTATTCAGTTAAGGAATTTAGAATGCCAATTATGTGCTAGTAACTGTATTGGAAAATAAACATGAAAAGACAAGCTTTGGACCTCAAGTTTTTACATTGTAGTGGGAGAAGCACATAATGAACATAAGTATTTAATGTAATATGCAAAGTCTCTCTTATGTATAGAGGAGCTATATATAAATATAGCACAGTTGTGAGTGAAGAGCAACCTGCCTTTATTGCATTCCTTGCTATGCATTTACCTTTACCTATTGCTTTAGTTACAAGGTATTAATATTGATATGTAATATTTTCATTGTTCACTTCTAAATATTTTATAATTTCCATTATGAGTTCTTTTATCACTAGTGTTATTTATTGGTGTGTTTTCAAATTTCCAGACTTTGTCTTTGGCTTATGCTTTCTAATTTGATTACATTGTTATCATAAATCTATAAGGTAGTGGTTCTTAAACAAAAGATTAGTGAGTGGGCATGGTGACATATGCCTCTAATCCCAGCAGCTGGGGAGACTGAGGCAGGAGGATCACAAGTTTGAGGCCAGCCTCAGCCACTTAGCAATGTCCTAACAACTTAGCAAGACTCTGTCTCAAAATAAAACATAAAAAATGGCTGGGGATATGGCTGAATAGTTAAGTGACACTGGGTTCGATACCAAGTACCAAAAAAAAAAAAAAATGGTTTTCTTTTGTATTATTAAGGTTTGCTTTTTTAAAACAAAATCGTTATTTTTGTATAATTAATTAAATATTTGTATGTTGTTATAATTGTGGTTAAATTTTATAAATATTTCATGTGTGTCTCAAATAGATCTCTAGCCTCTAATTATTGGGTGTACTAATATCATTTGTCAATTGTATTGTTTAAACCTTATTTATTTTTGCTATTTTTAGTTTCCTTAATCTATAATTTACCAAGAGATGCCTTTGAAAATGTTCCACCTGATTGGATTTACCCAATTCTTCTTATAATTCGTTCATGTAATTTTGAGGCTTTGTTATTAGGTAATGCTGTTTTGGGATAAAGTTTTCTTTGTGCATTGTTCCTTTTGACACACAGCATATTCCTACTTATTCCTTATAATTAAAGTGACTCTAATTTATCATCCACATGGACACACTTTGGTAGTGAGGAGGCACACTAGAGAAAATTAATAGATTTTAATTGATTTATAGCAGGTACAACCAGGACTATCCTGGGCAAAGTAGGATGTATTCAGGAATTTTTCTTCCAACCTTAGATTTCCTACTTTCTTATTTTACAAATAATGCATTCCTCTTCCCTTCTCTTCTGCTGGAGGGCATGGGAGGAGAAAGGCAGTCAAGCTGTGTGATGGCTTTTAGATCCATTCTCCACTGAAGTCATTTATGACACCATCCAACTTTATCTTTTGGTAAAACAGTCTCTAAATCTCCTAGTACTGACTTCAATAATTTCATTGTAATATGAGCTAAATGTATGCAACTATTGAACCAGTTTTAACATCACTATATTTATAAAAATTATACAACTATGAAGCCAAAGAAAATTTATAAATTGTGTCCAAATAAAGCTGAAAGCCCAAACAAAAAAATAAAATATAAAAGTTATTTCAATGTGCCAGATCAAGTAGTAGAATTGCTGTTCTTGATATGACAATGATGTTGCTATCAGACATTATTTTCAGTTTGACGTCCTTGTAGTCAGATATGGCTAACAATTCTTTTTATTTTCGCTGCTCAAATGCTATAAAACCTGCATTTGGGCAGTGATGTGGAGTACTTCAATCTTTGCTTGGCGCCAGGGCATCATTTATAGTGTTTGTCTCTGGATTTTCCCTCATTAGCCTGGGGAAATTAAAATAGTACAACTTAGAGTCCATGTAGTTAGTAATAAATGTGAAAGTGGACACAAAAATTTCAGGACAGTACTCAGAAGGGAAATCCAGATGATTGAGAATGTAATTGTATTTAGAAATTTGAATATTAATGCAATGAATAGATTGAAAAATGTTCTCATAGAGATTTTGAAGCCTTCCTTGAATACATCTGAAGACCTCCAAACCTTCTAGCTGGGAACCCATATGTTATTCCAGAGGTGATTAAGTCCAAATGACCACCATGGCTGGAGACCACACTGAAGGAAGAGGAGTGAGGATTTGAGATAAAATGTACCCAAGACCAACAGCTAGGGTTGGCAGGAGATACCCAGTAGATTCTAGGTGCTTCAGTTGGATCCCACCTTCAGGCTAATGCAGCCACTAGGGATACCTGGTGTTTATGGGTCACAGCTGTTTCCTCTGGGCTTTGCCCTCAGGGACAGGGAACTGCTTTGTCCAAGGTTATGCTCCTTCCTAGGTGTCCCTCCATGCCAGTGACTGGCTGATGTGCAGATGAAAGACTAAATTTCAGGCAATACTGAAGGGCCATCTGAGCTCTAGACCAGCTCAGGACCAGCTGAGACTTCAGCTGCAATTGCATTCTGGGTCAACTTCTCATTTTCCTCACAGTCACTTTAGGATGTCTCTCCTGAGAGTCTCCCCCAGCAAACCTTCTGCATGCAACTCCTCATCTCAGAATCTGATTCTAAAGAACCAGGTCTTCAAACCAGATATGAATGGGACTGGTGGATAGAATGGATAGAAGTGTTCAATGCTGTACCTCCAGAAAACAAAGTGGCAGGCTGGCACATGACAGATGATCAATAAATACTTATCTTTTTTTTTAAAGTAAGAGGAGACAGAGAAAGAAGAAATTTTTATTTAGTTTTTCATTCCTCGGACATTTCATTGTGTATGTAGTGCTGGGGTTTGAACTCATGTACCTGAGCATGCCAGGCAAGCGCCGTAACTGCTGAGCCACTGCTCCAGCCCAATAAATACTTATTGAGTGAATGACATAATGTTGAATTTGAAGAAGTCAAGGGTGAACACCATGATTCAGTCTTTGAATATTGATTAGATGATAAGGTCATTTTGGGGGATTTGATACATTTAGATATTGCGGATTCTCTGATTTGCATTTCCTACCTAATCTGTGCTTTGTTCTTAGGCCTGATTCTATGCTCTCTCTCCAGCTTCCACTATCTACCCTAAGCACGCACTATATGAGGTATTTTAGGGAGTATCAAATGAATGATGGCATCAGTAAGAATTAGATCTGTTGATGCCTCCATGACATTCCTATTTCATAACCTATGGTTGAAACCCCAGGTCTTCTGTTTTCCTGCAGGTGTCTATGAGGTGTGGCATGTGCTCAGGAGCAGAGTCCAGATTTAGTGAGTCTCTTTACCCATCAAAACATAAAGTGACAATAATTAGATTGAGTGAGAGGAGGAAATGCTTGGTTTTTTGATTGTTCCAAATTTCATTTCCGGAGGTGTCCAGGGAGTGTTTTCATGGTGGAGACAGGAGCATTACCATTTTAACGAGCCCAGTCTCCCTGTAGTTTATGGCTTCCTTTCACCCACGGCAAATCTGATGGGCAATTGCTTTCCCTCTTAAGGTGGCCTTTCTGGGATCCAAGATTAGGTCAGGCACTCCTCCCCACTGTCAGGCAGCCTCATAAAGTCTGTTATGGCTCCTTCCTTTAATTGGAATTCCAGGCCATTAAGTAGTGGCCTAATTCGCTGCCATGGACTGTTTCTCATACTGACTTTGTCAAAGTAAGAAGGAAACCAGATTTCGGGTATGAGCCTCCTCCTCTGTTGTATTTCTTTAAGAGTCAGATTTGCATTTCTAGAAGAAAGAACACTTGAACATATTTTGAGAGAAGGATCTAGGGAATGGTGGTGGAGATACTTGAATAAAACAGTTACAGAAATGTGGGGAGAGCTGGGTCCTGGGAGTGAATCATATGTCCTCTGCATTTGACATATTATAACCCAGGAGGTGAGGTCACTAATCTGAAGTCACAGAGTTGACTTTGGGTAGAACCTAGGCTGATTGGGGCCACCAAGAAAGAGGGCTTTGTAGGAACTGTGAAATTTCCCTTATCATGATTGATAGTCTCTGGAATAGTGGAGACAGGGAGTGAGTGAGAAAGGTAAGCTCTTGTCGCAAGCTCCCAATTTCTGATGTATGGCTCACGTGACCAGGACTGTCACCTTTTCCATGCAAAGAAATGTCAGTGACTTGCACTGGTCAAACACACACAAAAGGTCTTAATCAGAAAATAGACTTCCCAGATTATCAGGACTTGTTTGAGAAGTGTCTTAGGCCAGTAGAATTGGAGTTTCTGATCAAACTCTGGATGAATGCTAAGCTTTTCAAACAAGAGGGGGCTCACCAAGGACCCAGCCCACTGTAACCTATGATTGTGGTCATTACCAATCTTCAGGTCTTCCAAGGTAGCAAAAGCTCTAGCTGGCATTTGATACCTGCCACTGCCCACAGACTGTCACTCTTTGTAAATCCTTTAGTCCTGTTGGATCCCTTGAACAAAGCTAATCTGCCATCTGACATCTGGGCTTGTTGCCTTTAATTCCAGATTTCTGAGCTGCTGTCTCCAGGGAAATAAAGGGAAGGATTTCTCTTTTGCCCTCATATACTCTTGACATCTCTTATTCCACTCATGGGTGCCTGCCCCAAGGGTCATATGGGGCACCATTCTGTACTTCTGTTTAATAGTGTAAAGTCATTTCTGAGTTTTTGACCTGCCTGTTTTGCAGTTTTAATATTTTTTTTTTTTGGGTAAGAATCCCCATGGCAACAAAACAGCTCCTTTTTAGAATCTGGATGATTATGAACAAAGAGAAGTTCTGAAGAAAGAAGCTGTTTCCTAGTAGCAGAATTGCAAGCATTATGAAGGCAGAGGACCTATTTCTAGATGCCATCAACCTCTGCTTCACCCCAGCATACCTAGCCTGGAGAGGATGGGTTTGCTCTAACATTGCCTTTGATGACTGAGAAGATAGGTTGGCTGAGTGATCCTCTTTATCCAGGAGAAATAGAACAGCTGCTTTGTGATGGCACACAAGGCAGAAATATCTCTATCCTAGGGAATCCTTTGGGGGCCATGAAGAGAAAAGAACGAAGAAATGCATGCATATGAAAAAATATATCCGCTCTCTTAATTTTCTTCCTTGCTGTGTGTATGTGCATATTTACAATTTTATGTATGTATATGTATGCATGCATGTATAAGCATACATACACAACATACTATATATATGTGTGTATTTATATGTATACCACAAAAGAGCAATCTCATCTGATAAAGCAGCAGGTACTGTATGAAAATTATAGGGACATGGAATAGGTAGCACAGGAAAGAAGTTAATGATCAGGTACAGTGGTGCATATACATAATCCAGCTATTCAGGTTAAGACAGGAGAATCATGAGTTCAAGGCCAGCATGGTATGTACAAACTAATTTACCTTGATGATTTGTTGGTGGTTAGCTATACAGTTTAACCCTTAGATTATAGAATATCAAGGTGGGAATGTGGCAAAACTAGAAGGATGAATGAAAATCACTCAGTGACTGATGGGACTTTGGATCTGCCCTTTTAAGGAGGAGTGAAATGTGTTTTTGTTTGAGATATGTAGTGACATAGTACACTATATGCAGCCTTGTTGCTGGTGGTGCTGGAGATTTATGTGTGGAAGGATGTGTTTGGTTGATGGGTGCTAATGGGGCAAACTGTGTAGTGGTTCTCTGACCTGCAGTTCTCCCTTCCTTCTAGATGTGGAGGTTGGAAAGTGAATATACCACACTCCCAAGGTTCCCTTGCAACCAGTGTTCTGTGAACAAATTAGGTTCTACAATTAGATGTACTCATGAAAAGCTGGAAGGTAGAAATGACTGTCCATTTTCTGTCCATGTTTAAGGTCTTAAAATATGCATGCTTAGAGGTGTCTATGGTGGCTGGACTCAGCAGGTCATTATCTATAGTATCTATTCATCAGCTTCATGGGAATCTCAAGGAAGTTGTGGTAGAGTGGTGGGGGATAACCTAGTCATCTTAGGTTATCCTTCTTTGCTAAATCTTCTGTTTCTCCTACTCTTCAAGTGATTGGTAATCATCTGGCATTTAATATATTAAATATGCTTAGTTTGAAATACCTTAGGTGTTTTTTTAATATCTTGCATTCACTCTAGTTTTTAGGCATCACATTGTGAGTCCTTTCCATGGAGGAAAGAAGAATCAGGATAATTAATTAATCCCCATTTTGTGAGTTGGATTCAAGAATTCTGCTTCCTTCTCACAACTTGCTTTAGTAATATCCAGGGCTACTAACTATACACATGCATTTGTTTTGGTTGGGTGCAATACATAGAGCCCTGGGCCAGGAATCAGAGTTAGAGCATCATGTATCTCTAATTAGCTTTTTGGCCTGGGGGCAAACTGAACAATTTCCTTGAGATTCAACTTCATCATCGGTAAAGAATCCTGCCTTCTCAGCTCAGCAAAGGGTTGCTATAAGTAACCAACATCAATAACAATAACTGTCATTTATTTAATAAACACAGAGTATTGTCTATGTTCCAGGCTCTATGTCAAGCATTTAGGAACATAGAGAGCAAACTATGTTTCTAAAAAGAAAAGCTCTGATTTGTAGCATTGCGCAATTTCTATGGTGCAAATACTATCACCAGGGCTAGTGTTAAGCCACTGACCTCATTGCATGTAAAATTAGGAAGAGATGTGCACAATGACTTCTTGTGAGTTGGCTCTAGCACACAACACACAGCCTTGCTTAGTTTGATGATTGTAGCCAAGAGGGGCAGAGCCTGCCATCAAATACATAGTCTGATTACAGGCTGGAGTAAGTGTGATAAAGGCAAAGAACAGGATATCAAGAGAAAGTGATACTGGTGAAGTTAATTAAGGTGGCTGGTCAGGGGAGACCCAAAGGATGAAGAGGACTTACTTGAGTAAAGAGGATGAAGAGGAAGCAGGAAGAGCATTGCAAGTGGAGGAAACAGCATGGGTGAGGGTTTTTGACCAGAAAGAGTTAGGCTGTTTGAATGAACATAGTGGTCTTGTGTGAAAATGAGATTGAAGAAGAAAGCAGAAGCCAGATGATGCAGAATGCTGCAGGCAGGTGGAAAGTGTTATGTTAAATAAAAGCACACTGGGAAGTCTTTGGAAGTTTGAAGTCTAGAAGTGACAAGAACTTTCTAGTTGCAGCATGGCATATGGATGATAAGGGCAAACATGCAAGTAGAAATGCTACTAAAGAGGCTATTTCAAAATCCCAGGAGAGAGATGCTGCTTGTAATGGACATGGAGGAAAGTAAATCAGTTTGAGATAAATTTGAAGACAGTTATTATTTATTGATATTTTTCAAATTGTAAATTAATGTATAATAAAATGAACTCTTTTTGGAATACAGTTCTAGGAATTTTAACACAGGTAACCACCACCACAATAGGATTCAGAATAGTTCCTCACTCCCAAAAGACCTTCCTAGTGTTGTTCTTTTGTAGTCACATTCTCTCTTCCAATACGTAATATAGCTAGAAAAAGTCATGTGATGACAGGAACCCAGACAGAAGCATTATCAATCATGCTACTGATTGTCCCTCTGTTCTCAGGAGCATTTATCTAGGTGCAGCTTTTCTGAGGGTCATTTCAGCCCCTTGCCCCTTCACAGGCTTCCCTACTGCTTTGGTATGCTCAGTTCCTGTCTTAGTACACAGAGAAAATGCAGAAAAAGGCTGTAGAACTGGAAGAGTTTATCAAAAATTTTCCACATCCTAAGATCTATCTATGAAATCAGTGATGGGGGAAGGCAGTCTATTTTTAGCCACATAAATAATTTAGGTTGGAATATTCCAGGTAGCATTGCATTATAGCTGAAAACAAACCTCAATTTGGATGGTTATAAAATGATTTCAATAAACATCATTGCTAAAAACATAAACATTTTAATTAGTTCATCTGTAACTCCACAGGACCTGCTGAGGTATAAATATACATATATATTCATAATATAGATTGTTGTAAATGCATTTTAGTTGTATCTATCTCCTCCTTTCCCATTACTGTTTTGTCACAAAATGTCTTCTAGTATTTGAATGAATGAAAACTTCTATTTACTTGTATTTTGGGGCATAGAAAATGGTCCTAATTATTTTCTGTGAAGAGGGAGAATGTTCAAGATAATTTCAGTATCTCAGTTTCCATAAGAATGTCATGTGTCAATTCATCTGAGTTGCAAATTCCTTGTTCCCTGGTTCCAGCGAGGAGCAGATGAGCTGACTGAGGTCTTGTTATTGGTGCAGGGACTAGAGTACAAGGAAATGCACACAGGTGAGCCTCTGAAAAGATAAAGGGGGAAAAAACTTCTCTTCCCAGGAAGCTTGGGCTCAGTTCTGGGTGCTGGGGGGGGGGAGTGTTTGTGTCCTTTTTATTACTGGGTCCTCTTGGAACGCTGCAAGGCCGACTGATTTTGACTCTGTAGATGGGGAAATGGAGGCTCAAAGAGTGTCTTTTCCAAGGCTGTGTGTTTGTTTCCTGAGTACAGATCAAGCCTGGGAAAGAAGGTGAATGAATGAAAACTTCATTAGGGATGAGCCATGCCCTTTCCCCTCAGTGATGTTTGAAGTTGTGCTAAGAGAGTGATAGGTCTTAGCAAGAAATATGGAGAAACAGAAGGCAACCCGAGGCTAAAAGAAAGGATCAGAGGCAGAAGTAGAAGGAAAGCAAGAACAGTCCTTGATACTGTACTAGGGAGAACCTCTGCAAGATCCCTGGAAGTTTGCAAAGTTCTCTCATGTCCACTGATGCTCATGACTTGGGAGCTTGTGGTGGAAAAAACTCAGATTTTATAGGCAGACACACTTAAGTTTATGGCTTCTTTTTTGGCCATAATTTAGCAAATTGTGTGGCCTATACAATGGTTCTCTCCTAGATTTGGTATTGAATTTTGTTTTGGTTACTTGTTGTGTAATTTACCACCCCAAACTTAGTAGGCTGACAACAACCACAATTTATAATCTCTCACGATTCTGTGGGCTGACCCAAAGGTCTCTTGCTTTGTGTGGGATCAGCCATTGTACTTGGGATGACTACAAGGTCCAAAATGCTGCCATTTATTTGGTTAAGAATTGGTGCTTCCTGTTGATTGAAAGCTCAGCTAGTGTTGTTGGCTGGGGGTGTTGGTGCTGCTCTATGTGGCCCTTTCTACCTGGCTGCTTGGGCTTCCTCAAAAAATGGTAGCCGGGTTCCAAGAACAAGTGGTCTGAGAGTTTGAGCCTTAATGTGCAAGTACATATTGAGTCTCCACTTGCCTCATGCTTGCTAATGTCCCACTGGACAAAGGTAGTCACATGGCCAAGTGACAGGGGACTATACAAAGATATGAATGCCAGGACCTATGGTTTACTGGGGAAGAGTAACAGTACTACCACCTCAAAGAACCTGCAGTACACATAATGTTGTGTCTCAGCCTCTGTTTGAAACTTCATGCCTACCATCAACTTCCTTGCCCAACTCAGAATGTTCTTTGTGATACTGAATCATAATTGGTCTGTACCAATTTTTCTTGATTGAATTTGTGCAGGACACAGGCACTATGAGCAACACAGAAATATTATGAACCTTTGTCCCCACCTTGAGAAGAGAGCTGTGCAAATGATGAGATAAAATTAACACACACAAGAACAAGAATGTCAATAAGGGAGTGTTTTACTCAGTTCTTTCATTGTTATGGCAAAAAGTTCTAACAAGAACAAGTAGAGTAGGAAAAGCTTATTTTGGGGGCTCACAGTTTTAAGGTCTTAGTCCATAGATGGTTGATACCATTCTTTGGGGTCTGGTTTGAGGCAGAGCATTATGGTGGAAGACTGTGGTGGAGGAAAGTGGCTTAGGGCATGGCACCAGAAAGAAGGAGAGGAGAAGGAAGAAAGAGGAGGAGGAGGGGAAGGAGGGGGAGGTGGAGGGACAGGAGGAAGAGAGTTCTGCTCATGATAAAATATAAACCCCAAAGCAAAGCTCTCCATGACCCACCTCCTCCAGCTACCCCCTCTCTGCTTTCAGTTACTACTCAATCCTTACTGGGAATTATTTCACTGATTGAGTTAAGACTATCATAATACAATCATTTCACCTATAAACCTTCTTGCAATGGCTCACACATGAACTTTTGGGGGATACTTAATATCTAAACCATAACAGGAAGGGATAGAAATTCAGAGAAGAGATAAATGAAGGCCACAGTAGGCAGAAAGGACTCATTCTTTCCTGTTCACATTTTTATCTTCCTATTTTTTTCTGCTTTCTCTTGTTTAGTTTCATATTCTATACCCAACCTCTCTGACTTCTCATCTTAACTGTGGTTATTTTCTTATCAGGATCATCTATCAAATCACTTATCTACTGCTAATTAATGAATATATAATATGAATATATATATATATAATGCTATAACTTTATGACAACTTTGTGACTTAAAACAAAAATAAATATTATATTTTATGACTTCTATGGGTCAGAAATTGAGATGTGACTAAGTTGGGTACTAATGGATCAGTGTTTTCAGCGAGGTAACCATCAAGGCTCTCCTGGGGTTGGGCTCATGGAAAGGCCAGACTGAGGCTGCAGAACTCACTTCCAAGGTGGTTCATTCACATGACTGGTGGGTTGGTGCTGGCTGTTGGTGAGAGACCATGTCCTCTCCTTGAGGGCCTCTGCACAGGCAGCTCAGTGTCCTCATGACATGGCAGCTGGCTTCCCCCACAGCAAGCTAGGCAGGAGAACAAGAGCCAGGTGGAAGCTATTCTCTTTATGACCAGCCCTTGGAAGTCACATGGCATCAGTACTGCTCAGTTGTTTGTCAGAATTGAAACCCCAAGTGTGGCCTCCTTTCAATTGAAGGAGAATTAGTTTTGCCATCTCAAGGGAGCAAAGAGTTTTCAGACATTTAAAAACTACCCTATTGGTATTTCAAACAGATCCTCCTGAAGTCACTGAATACATTGTCTCCCTCTTCAGTAACTTCCATGGTAGGGATATTCCCCATTATACAGTGGACAAATCATTTCTCAACAACTAAGTCCTTGTTCCCCTTCAGAAGGAAGTTGCTGTCTCATACAGGTGGTAGTTAAAGCTGACCCTGGCAGGACACAAGATAGCTCTCAAAAGCCAAAAAAGCATTTGAAAGGACCAAGATGGTTTGAGTAGAGAAAATGGCCAGTAGTGGATGCATGTCATTCAGGCAAGGCACAAAGGCCCACGTTCCCCTTTGTCTAATTGGAACCCGTCTTTTTCAAAGGTGAACTTTTTGCAGCTGTCCCTTTGCTTCCCATGAAATGAAGTATATTTAGACTCTGTGCTTATTTTCCCTTCCCTCATGCGCTCTCCATGGAATTCATTATCTCTGATTTAGTAAAGTGCATTATACACCCTAGGAGTCAGTTTAACTAATTCCAGCTCATCAGCTAATATCACTCTCCTCTCCAACTACTTCCCTTGGAGGAATCTGCAAAGATTAGATTTGAGCTTCTGCTGTGAAAAATACCCCAAAGGAGGAAGGTGAAAACTGAGTAAGGGGGTCTTTAACTCTTGGAGGGAATTATTTGGAGTTTTTAAAGGAATAGTATTTGCCTTTTTTTGGTTGTTGCCATCACTTTCTCTGTTGAGATTTTCTGCTGAGACTTCTTTCAGGATTGACCTTGCTCAGGCTAGGTTCTGCCTGACCAGCTCTGTTGTGTGGCATGAGAGGCTTCAGCTTGATGTATTGATTTGAGTTTTGGTTACAACACTGGGTACAACACTGGGAATACATGGGATGCTTAGGTGCCTATGTATTGAGCAAGAGGAGGAGATTTCGGAAAGCAGAATGAGGCTTGGGTGAATGTTGACTTGAGTTCTTGTTCTTAATCTGTTTCTAAGCATCCTTTGGACTTGAATTTCTCTTCTGTGAAATGGAATGGGAAGAGGTAGGTTGGGGATCCAAGATATTCCATGGTGGGACTACTTTTGCAGTGATTGAATATATTCAGCATGTCCTGGAGATGGAGAAGAGTCTTGTTTCTTGAAGTGAGTTGTCAAGATGCTGATATTGAACATCTTCATTCTCAGTCATGAACTCAGCTGTAGGGTTCTCCTTTGGTTTGAGAAGTTGCTAAATTTGGGCATTCAAGGGGCTGTTTGTTCTGAGTCTTTTAGAATTGGAGGAAAATTTATAGATAATTTAGCGTTAATCATTCTTCTCATGAGGAACCCTGAGCCCTGGAAAGGTGAGATGCACAGCCATTTGGCAAATTAATGATTAGGTCCAGACTAGCATTCTGGTTACTTCTAATGGAGTTTCTTCCTGCACTAGACATGGTCTTGCCTTCAATAAGTTCTATAGATTTCTGTTACCAATAGGTAGGAGGGTATCTGGGGCATAACACAGTGCCTGCCACATAGTAGGTGTCAAATAAATACTAGTCAAAGAAACAAATATATGAAGTTCTATCGTTACATACTCTTCTGATAGTAAGAAAATAGGACTTGTCATGTGGATTTCAAGTTAACAGACATTCTCCCATGCCAAATTCCTCATCCTTTAGTGGCTTCACCTTTGAACCCAATTCTCTATAAATGTTTGAGATGTATTTTCTTTTTGTTTTATAAGCCTTATTCTTATCTCAGACCCCTTGTAATGACAAGATCTAGATACATGGATATTATGGCTCTTGTGCAAAAACTGGGTCACTTTCTAACTGATTTATGGAACTTGTCCAAGGGCAGGCAAATGTAAAATCTTGATTCAGGATTTAAAAAGAGGTGTGAAAAAGACAAAGAAAGAAAGAAAAAAGAGAGATGCATCTTTATTGATTTAGGAACTGGTACTGTCAAATTTTGTTTCAAAACTCTCCCTTCTTTTGCACTCACAGAAGCTCATTTTTACGTTATTAATTTACTAGTTGTGTCCTCAATAAGAGTATTACAAATTTAATTGATTTTGAACTCACTGATTCTGAACTTAATGAAATTGTTTATTTCAGTAGCTTCACTTTCGTTTCTTTTCTTCACCATTAAACTTGGTGATATAAATTCCAAAGTGATTTGCTTAATAGCTGAAGAGGCCAAAAAAAAAATCTCAGTTTTCTAGGAAGTTTCCCAATTTTATATCCTGGATGACATTCTTGTTTAAGAGATTCTACTTCACACCAGTCAGATTGGCAAAAATGAAGAATATGAGCAATAACAAATGCTGGAGGGGTTGTGGGGAGAAAGGAACACTAACACACTGTCAGTGGGGCTGCAAACTGGTACAGCCACTCTGGAAAGCAGTGTGGAGACTCCTCAAAAAGTTAGGGATTGAATCACTGTATGAACTAACTATCCCATTCCTGGGTATTTTCCCACAAGAGCTAGAATCAGCTGTATCTCTATAGAGATACAGCTACATCAATGTTTATAGCAGCTCAATTTACAATAGCTAAATTATGGAAACAACCTAGATGCCCTTCATTGGATGAATGAATCCCAAACCTGTGGTATATATGTACAATTGAGTTCTACTCAGCCATTAGAAAGAACGATATCATGGCTTTTGCAGGTAAATGGATGGAAATGGAAAAAAATCATGCTGAGTGAAACAAGCCAAACACAGACGTAAGGGTTGAATGTTTTCTGTCATATATGGAAGCTAGAATAAAATCTAAGATAAGATGAAAGGCCAGTTTATTTAACAGACCACTAAATCTGAAGTAACACATAAGACATAGGAACTATAGATATCAAGGAGCGGGGAGGAGAAAAGGAGAGAGATAAGTTCACTTGATGCCTATGAGAAATCCAAATTTACCCAGTTAGGTGTATAAATCTAACAATTTTAATGATTAAAATGCCTGTATATGGTTGTTTGTACCTGCAATATAGGGGTATTACAGAGAAGATATGAGATCAGGGAGAAGAGGAAAGAGGGGGACATCCTGTATAAGGATTGGGTTTAAGCTACACTGTCATTATGTATGCGTGTGTGAAAATAAAGCAACAAATTCCTTCATTATATAAGAGGATGTTGAACTGATTAAAAAAAGAAGTCATTTGGCTCCTTCTTTTAAAATATGCTTCTTTTAAAATGCACTTTTTAAAAAGGTGTTTTTAAAAGACGCATCTTATTATTTAAGAAGAAATTAAGTCCCCTCTTTACTTAAAGAAAATTTGATGACTTCGCATTGTCTCCGGGAGAAGCCTCAACCGTTTAGCATGGCACTCCCAACTCTTGATAATCTGGCTTCCAGTGTACCTTCTTTTCTATATCTGTTCTTATCACTCTTTCCACACACAGTTTTCTTTGTGTCCCTTAAATATAACATGAACTTTAGTAACAATAATGCCTTTTGTTGCATAACAAGTTAACCCCCAAAGTTTAGGTCTCATTTTTTGATCTCTGGTCAGGAACCTTGTCATGGCTTAGCAGAATGAGAGTCTCTCCTCTTACAAGACTGCAATCAAAGTGTCAGCTAGGGCTTTGGTCGTATCAAGGTGCAACAGGAGTAGGATCTGCTTCCAATCCCACCCATGTCATTATTGGTAGGATTCCGTTCCTCTTGAACTGTTGAGCTGAAGACTTCAGCTCCTTGTTTGGCCAGAGGACACCTTCAATTTTTTACAAAGTGTTCCTTTCATCACAGCAAGCATGTAAAAAAAAGGATGGTAGTGAAAGTGAGAGAGAACATCACCAAGTTGGAAGACAGTCTTTTGTAACATAATCATACAAGTGACATCCTATCACCTTTGCTGTTTCTGTGGTTAGAAGCAAGTCACTAGAACCAACACATCCTAACGGGAGGGTTACATGAGGGCATGGACACCAGGAAGTGAGGATCACCTGAGTCATTCCATAAACTGCCAATCACAAATGATATTTATGGATAACATTGATAGATTATGTACTATACAAAAGGCAATCTGCTATGACCCTTCCCATATAGTATTTCATGTAATCTTCATTAAAAATTCTATCAAGTAGATGTTTTCATTGCCACTTTAGGGACAATGAATTAGAGTTACAGACAGTTTAAATAACTAGCAAGTGTCAGAGGTATTTTGAGTATTGGTTTTTAGGTTCCAAAGCTCTGGGGAGAGAAATAATGTTCTTGATTCTCCATTCTCAAAGCTCAGCTCTGTGACACAAGAACCTGATTAGCCTAAAACATAAATTACTGTATTAGTTAGTTTTTCATCACTGTGATTAAAAATATCTAAATAGAATACCTTAAAGGAGGAAATACTTATTTTGAACTCATAGTTTCAGAGTTTTAGTGCATGGTTGACTGACTCCATTGCTTTGGGCCTGAGCATTTGGGCAGAAGGGCAAAGAGAGGAAAGCTGCTCACTTAATGGTAGCCAGGTATGGGAGGGGTGGTGGTGGAGGAGCCAGAGTGACAAGATATAATCCCCAAGGGCCCACTCCCAGTGACCTACTTCCTCCAACCACTCCCTACCTTCTTTCAGTTACCACCTAGTATGGTAGTACTTTTGAATTTTTAACCTATCAAATGTATTAATTCACTGATTAGTGTACCAGTGTCATAATCTAATCATTTCACCTCCTGTATTAACACAGGAGATTTTTGGGGAACACCTCATATCCAAACCATAACAATTATTATGGGGTAAAATAAGGCTGAATTACTACTGAGATCCTTAAAAGGATATCCAAGAAAGTAGGATGCTAGGATGAGAGATGATGGAGTTGTAAGAAAGATTTTCATAAGTTCAAGAGGAATATTAGAATAGTATTTGGAAGGTGGACTTACTAACTAAATATTGGTGGAGATTTTAATCAGATTTCTTAAAGACAGATGTAATTATTTTAGTCCATTTGGGCTTCCAAATATCATAAATAAGCTTGTAAATAATAGAAATTGATTTCTCACAGTTCTGGGGACTGGGAAATCCAAGATCAAGGCAGATTTAATGTGTGGTGCCTTCTGGCTTATAGATGGGTGCCTTCTAGCTTTGCTCTTGTGTGGTAGAAAGGGTGGCCTCTTTATGATGTCTCTAATTTTGATGATTCTGCCCCCATGACCTCATCATTTTCCACAGGCATGACCTCTTAATGCCATTAATTTGGGGCTAAGCATTTCAGCATATGAACGTTTTTTGTGGGTGGTGGAATGTGAGCATTGAGACCATAGTAGGGATTAGCACTAGCAGCAAGTGACTAGCTGAACTGGAGGAAAATTGATGTGTACCTATGGCAGAATGTATTAAGAATGAATGGGCAAGTGGCAACTAGGGACAAAGAGTACTCTTTTCTCATCCATCTGATCTTGAGTCAGCAACTCTTCTTGCATCTTCTCACATTTAGGATTCACTTTGGTGGTCTGGCTCAGGTGAATCCAGAAATAATAGACTATTCTTATAGTGGCCCAGTGAAACTCAGAAGTTACTACGGTGCCCATCACTGGGGAATTTATAAAATACTTTCTTGTGGGGTATTATTGTGCTTTCTAGTCAACTTGCAAAATAATATTGTCAAGAATTCTGGGTGGTCTTCTTATCTGAGCAGGGTGTTTTCTCCTATGAAGAAGCCACTTGGTAAACAAGACTCCGTAAGATGTCCTGGAAAACTTGGACAAAATTTCTGGTGTTGAATTCATTGGGCAGCACACTGCTGGTGGACTCTTAGGGCCAAGTTATCCCTTTCTTGGGATGTGTGCTACCGATGGTTTCCTCTTTGAGTATCTCTATTATAGGTTCTAATTAGTGTTCCCTGCCTGCTCTTATAGATACTTTTTATTTTTTTTTGCAAACATTCCTATTCTGATCAATACCATGGATACAAATGAAGTCAATTCATTCTCTTTATGGTTGGCAAAGAAATATTTAGTCTCTGAGGTGCTGTTTGCACTACTGACATCATCCATTATTTATTGGTTTTATGATTTAGCTCAGTTTTACAGATGCCAGCATGCCTGTGGGATGTCACCTGCTCATGGGCATTATCATCTCCAATTTATAAATTAGCCAAATTGGCTTGCATAAGATGGTATGGGGAGTTTTCAGGATTGTGTGGATAGTAGAGAGAATACTCTAATGCAGGTTTTCTGACTCCAAACTCTGAGTTCCTTGCACCCCAACACCTGTTCCATGCTGGTCTCCCACAGAGTCACAGTGAGGAGATCCCCATTGTTCTACCCAATTTATTGCACAATCACATTTGGGATGTGATATGTTGTTGAATAAGGTTGGGTGATGATGAAAGGGAAAGTCTGAAAGAAGTCTTATCAGGGAAAACCTAAGGAAAGAAGGAACCAAACAAAGAAGGGGTCTGGAGATGTTGTGTCCCTTCTCCCATTTTGAGAAAAAGATGAGTGACTGCTCCAGTGATTCAGCAAAGTGGAGGACTCCGAACACGGGTACACAGATGGACGACGCCATGACCAGGCCCTACAGGACTGGCCATACTTTGCCTATCATCTTTTCTTTTGCTGGAGCAGAATTTCTCCTATTAAAGGAGGACATGTCACTGGGTGTCAAAGGCTGTTGTCTTGCTGTAAGGAACACTGGTAGGTCTGGAATGCAAATTAGGAGTGGGTGTGTATGTCCATTCAGAAAGAACATCCTCTGACATGTGACTGTCTCTTTCCACCTCCAGTCAAGCCCCAGGGCCTTTTTAGAGTTTTCAAATATCTACATATGGTCTTTTTGGGTCTTGAAAGTCTTATTTTACTAGGATGTTTATCTTGTTTGTCTTGGCACTGGCAGGGTCTCCCCCTTCTCCCATTAGCAGGAGAGCAAGTGAGTCAGTGGGTGTCTTAGACTGTCTCTCACCTCCAAAGAGAAGAGAGAGAGAATCATCTCCTACATGCTCTGGTCCTTGCCAGCTCATTCCTGTTATGCCTCTTGTTAAAAGCAATCACCACAAAAGAAGAAATTAACTCTTCAAGGCTAAGTCCTAGATTTATAACAGACATCAGGCAGGCATTCCATGGGCCTACACCATGGTCAGGCTTTTGGGGGGCAGGTACTATGAGGGGATGAAAGTATAAACTCCAGTATCCAAGTATTGTAACTGAACTGAAGCAGGCTCCAACTTGGGCCAGGTCCTTTCTTCCCTCTCTGGTTCTGAAGAAAACTCATGGATACCTGACTTAATGGTATGATATGAAGTGCAAATTGTCAGTGTCCTGAATGGAGGTGCTGGGAAAGAAACGGTGAAGGTTCTCTGGGGGTAATGTGGGCAATAACAATTGCCTTGCTTCCTGCTGGACTGTCACCTTGGTGGTCCCCTTCTGCCTCTCTTCAGAGGATGTGCCTTGCTGCCTTCCCAGGGAACTGTAATTTCTCAGCCCTTGGTGGTTAAATTGTCTGTGGTCCGGCATTTCAGTTCCATGACTGCACCTCATTTACAGCCTTGCCTAAGTGCTCCCGGGGGCTGCTATATAGCCATCCAGAGAATTTGTCCAGAAAGAGGAAGCTGTTTTAACCTTTTCTTTCCAGGATTTACTGTACCTGCTGGCCTTTCGATTAGGAACGTTGTTGGGGTTCCAACTTACACTTTGATGGGTGAGGGAATGGGGAGTCACCAGGGAGACTGGCTTGAGTCAGGATGATCAGAGGACTCTGGGGGACAGCTTGAGCCACCTGGGCTTCATTTGTAATCCTCATGTGCTCACTCAAAGATTAAATGGGACTTATTATTAAAGAATCAGCAAGTCAAAATCTTTCTAAAGATTTTCTGAATAATATCTCTTAATAGATCATATTACAAAGAAACATTTAGAGAAAATTGACTCATTATTATTAAACTTAAAGGACTCTTTTTTGGGTTATAAATAAAATAAACTCTTCATCACTCACTTGAAGGTAATAAAGTTTGTGATTTTTCTGCTGTATTCTGTCTCAGCTTGCCTTTTCCTGCCATCCACCTTATGAATAGTTTTACCTCACCCGCCACCAGTTGGTGGATATTTAAGGAATGAAAAAATAATTTTAATACTTCCCAGGGTAAAATAGAATTAGTTTGGTAAATCTGCTACTTCAAAGGGCCTGAACAAAATTTTCAGATATAATAGAAATTATTTCCAAATTGTTTTAAGCTATTTCTATTACATGTCCATTTTATTATCATGGGAAATCATATTTTTAAAAAAATCAAACTAAAACAAAGAAGAATAAACAACAGCAACAGCAAAAACCAACAACTAAGGGACAAGATAGGAGAAAAAACATGAATCAAAGGTACTTTGTCCCTTTTCTGTGTATCCATCCATCCATCCATCCATCCAGTATTATTTCTGCATATATGAGGCATGCTTCTAGGAGTTGCACATTGGCACAGAAATCCCATAGGTCTTAAAATCACTATGACCTGTGTTATAATTTTGACTTTAAATTTACACTCCTTTCAAGATCTATAAAATTCACAATCTCTGCAGCCTCAGGTTACTCATCTCTACAATGGGTTTCTTTTTTTGGGGGGGTGTTCTTTTCTTTTTCTTTCCACATTTTTATTTGTGCATTATAATTGTACGTAATGATGGACTTTATTGTTACATATTCATATAAGAACAAAATATAGAAATATAATTTGGCCAAAATCACTCCTCTCTTCAATCTTCCCACCTCTGAGCCCTTTCCTCTACTGATCTCCTTTAGATTTTCATTATCCCTGCCCCAACCTTTCTTTTTAAATTTTTATTAAGGAGTTGAGTTATTGTACAATTATAAATGCATGCATATAAAGTAACAATACGATATGCATATATTCCTAAACCAGAACTACTCCCACATTGCCCAGTCTCTGAATCTTCTATATTTTGCCCCTCAAAACAATATAAATGTTTAGGTTGTGAGTTTTCCAGAATTGAATGATTGCATAAGTGTTATTTGGATTTTCAGGGGGGTAAAGAGTATGCTACACTGTTGTCTCCCTAGATCCTTCCCTATTTTCCCCATCTCCTCACTTATTCCCTCCCCCCTCCCCCCACTATATATCTATGGTTGCCCTAGATTATGTGTTGCTGTGCCTTTGCTGGGTCTAATATATGAGTCTGACAACCTTTCACACAGGCCTGGGTTTAGCTCTAGCTTTGACAAATGAGGGAAAACATTCAACCCTTGACTCTCTGAGTTTGACTAACTTTGCTCAGCATGATTTCTTCCATTGCCATCCATTTACCTTCCAAGGCCACAATATCATTGCTTCTAATTGCTGAGTAGAATTCCACTGTAAGTATATACCATGGTTTTTAGATCCATTCATCCAGTGAGGGGCATCTGGGTTGGTTCCATAATTTAGCTATTGTAAATTGAGCTGCTATGAACATGGATTTTGCTGTGTTGCTGTAATGTGCTGATTCTAACTCCTCTGGGAAAATACTCAGAAGAGAGATATCTTGATTGTATGGTGGGTCCATCCCTAATTTTTTGAGGGTGTCTATACTGCTTTCCAGAGCAACTGTATCAGTCTGCAGTTCCACCAACAGTGTGCTAGTGTTCCTGTCTCCCCATATCTCCTCCAGCATCTGTTACTATTTATATTCATCATATTTGCCAATCTGAGTGGAGTGAAGTGAAATCTTAATGTAGTTTTGATTTGCATTTCTCTGATTAATAGTGATTTAGAACACTTTCTCATGCATTCATTGGTTTGCTTGACTTCCTCTGTTGAGAAGTTTCTATTTAGCTCTCTGGTCCATTTAATGATTGGATTGTTTGTGTTTTTGATATTAGGTTTTTTAATTCTTTGTAAATTTTGGATATCAGTCCCTTATTGGAGGACTCACAGGACATGATTATCTCTCATTCTGTAGGTTCTCTCTTGACAGTTTAACCAATTCCTTGGCTGAGCAAAAGCTTTTTAATTTAATGGCATCCCACTCATTGATTCTTGTCTGTGCATGTTACATATCACATTTGTTCTTCACCTGTTGGATGCCAGTAATGCTCCCTTGTTTTTGACAACCAAAAATGTCCCTATGAGATTCAAGATGGTGGAGCTGAGGTAGGCTGCAGATCTTAGCTCTTTCACAGTTTGGAATAAAGTAGAGAGAGCGAACAGCTGATTGGCAAGGGGGCTGATAGAAGGAATGCATGGAGACACAATATTAGACTGTCAGTGAGTTGGAGATGCTCAGAATTTCTGGTTACTATAATGGAAAGCAGGAAAGAATTGGTTAGCCCAGAACTTGCACATGAAGCATTGGAACAATTTGTGTGTGTGCGTGTTTGTGTGTACAAAGGGAAGGAGAAAGAGGCAAGGCTGACAAGCTTACATGAGAAACAGTGGTTGAAGAGAAAGATTGAGTTAAGCTGGGGCAGGAGCTGCAAAGTCACTGGTTATATAAGAAATGCTCTATTTCTTTCAATTTGTTGGTAGAGTACTGTGCTGTGCAGCCATTTTGTAAAGGCCATGCCAAAACTTGCAGCTTTGGAAAGGTTTAAATAATACAGTTTCATCACATTTAGATATACTGGCAAATGTTAGAGAATTGGGGTCGTCTGAGTAACTTATGTCCTCAGGTTGTTGTCAGCTGAAAGCTAAGTCTTTTCTCCAATCCCCTGTACGTACTTCTGGCCACAGAAACAGCGTGGAAGACAGGAATGCACTACACTGCCTGGGAGTGTGGTACCTAGTGGCATGTGCCTCTGCTGTGGGCTGCTTCTCTGTTACAAGCTGCTGTGCCTCTGTCAGAGGTCACCATGTCCCATGCGCCAAAAACTACACTGGACAGCAAACACTTGCTGCAGCCCCCACACAGTATAATACTCCTGATCACGAGGATCTCAAGTGCCTGACTCATCATGGAGCATTAAGAGCTACCCTGGCCTCATTAGAGAAGGGCAGAACAGGACTTTATTTTCTTTTGTACCAGGGATTGAACCTAGGGGTGTTTAACTACAGAGCCATATCCCCAGACCATTTTATTTTGTGAGACGGTCTCACTAAGTTGTTCAGGGCCTTGCTAAGTTGATGAGGCTGGCTTTGAACTTGCGAACTTCATGTCTCAGCCTCCAGAGTTGTTGGGATTATAGGCATGTGCCACCATGCCCAGCCAGGATCTGTTCAATAGCTCTATGCTCAGGTGTCATTTCTATAGGTGGACACAAGGCTGCAGCCCCAGCTGGGGAACAATCGGGTTTCTGGGCCATAGACAATCAGGGACCATTTCCTCTGACCCTTCTGAGAACTGTGAAGCTCCTGAACATGCCATGGAACTGTGGGAGGCACCTAGGTTCATGCTAGACGTGGCAGTACGAGGTCTGTCAAGAGAGGTCCATGGCATGAGTTCTGTAGTTTTTGAATCAGGAAGCTGAACTAAATGGGGGAGAAACTAAATATACAGCTTTCAACATAGCCCAGATAGGACTGGTGTGTTTGCTCTCTCAATACCCAGAGAAACTTGGTGGACAAGCCAATGAGGCATGGGTGTTTACCAAGCCTCCCCAAACTTAATGGACTCCAAATCTGGAAGCCCTAGTAAAAATTTTCTGTCTCAAAAACCTCAGCAAAGAATAATTTTAGACTCTTTAACCCATTGTTTCAGATGTGGAACACCTATAAAACTTAAATTGAGCAATAAAAATACCTCCTATGGTAACTTTGAAATGAATGCTATTTTAAGAGTCTGTTTCTTTTGAGAAAAGTAATAGGTGAAGGATTAGAGCATTTGAAAATATTTTTAAATTCATTGTGAAAATGGCATAAAGTTTACTGCAAAAGTTACTTTTACTAAATGTTCAGCTGAACAAGAATGATTCACATAGCTGATACGTAATGTAAGAAACATATTCAGGAAAGTATTTTATAGAACTAGACTGTCACTTTATTTTGAGGAATGCACTGTTTTTCAAATTATCACTGTTCAAAAATAGCTGTCCTATAAATAGGACATTGGGACAATATATACCGCATTGTAATATATAGTGCTCGGCACTGCTGCCTAACAAATCCTAACGTGTTGCTACTTGTGGTAATTTGTTGACAAGTTGTGTCCTGTTTTTGCACTCCTAAGAATATATTAGAGAAAACACTTATTCTGTATGCTTAAGAAAAGAGAGGGATTCATGGAAGTATTCCAGCCTGGTGGGGAGTTTTGAGGAATTATTGACATCTGGAATAGGTGATGCATGCTATTTTGCAGAAAGTAAGAATAAATGTGAAGTACTTAGTGTAGATGAGTTAAAAACATTTTAAGGAATTCAATTATTTTTGGTTTATCAGAGGCTTCCCTCCATAAAAAAATTTACTGGTCAAATGATTAAGATTTGGGGGCTGGAGCTGTGATTCAGTGGTTACAGCGCTTGTCAGGCAAGCATGAGGATGCAAGTTCAAACCCCAATACCATGTACACAACAAAGTGTCAGAGTATTGAAAGTCACATGAAAAACTAATCAAAATTGATTCTCTCCCCCCCCACTGTCCCTCTCTCTTAAAAAAAAAAAGATTTGGATATATTTATCATCAAAAATGCAATGTCAAGAAATTGTTTCCAGGAGCTGAAAAGTATTATATTTTTGCAACAATAATGGATGACAAGAGAATATTAAAAAGCCATTAAAATTTGTCTTCTAATAAACTTCATTCAAATATCATGCTAGTATTTTGATATCTTTGAACAATGTTTAGCAGTGGATGATATGATTATCAAATCTTACAAATTCAATTCACTGAAATAATTTATAAGAGGTAAGCTCACAAGATTTTATTTTTTATTAGTTGAATATGGACTTACAATTGAGGGGGAATCATTATCAAACAATCAAGAACCAATGCATATTTACATAGTTAGCCAAGGTGGATGCCATGTCATGGTTTCCCCCCTTGGGTTCCCTATGGTTCTATGTTTCCCCCAAAAGAACCCCTGTGTTAAAATGGACTTCTTGTGAAGGTTGGAGATCTCCTTCTGAGTTGATTTCCCCCATACTCCCTCCCTCCAGTCTTCAAGATATCCTTCCTATTCCCTCCCCCTCCCTACCCCCTCTACATCTCCAGGTATCCTAGGCAAGGTTCCCCTTGTTTGTGTAAAAATTCATACATTTTGAGGTTATTGTCAGCTTAGCCATCTAACATACTGTTTCCAGTTGTATTCTAGCTTCCACAAATGAGAGAAAACATTTGGCCCTTGAGTCTCTGAGATTAGGATACTTCACTTAGCATAATTTTTTCCATCTCCATCCATTTGGCTGCAAAAGCCATGATATAATTTTCTCTAATGTCCAAGTAGTATTCCATTGTATATATGTACCAAAGTTTTTGAATCCACTCATCTAGTGAGGGATTGGTTCCATAGTCTAGCTATAGTAAATTAACCTGCTATAAACATTGATGAAGCCATATATCTATAATATGCTGATTCTAACTGTTTTGGGAAAATATCCAGAAGTGGGATAGCTGGGTCATAAGGTGGATCAAGCCCTAATTTTTTGAGGAGTCTCCACACTGCTTTCCAGAGTGGCTGAACCAGTTTGCAGTCCCACTGACAGTGTGTTAGCGTTCCTCTTTTCCTACAGCCCTTCCAGCATCTGTTGTTTTTCAAATTTTTCATTTTTACCACTCTGACAGGAGTGAGGTGGTCTCTCATTGAAGTTTTGATTTGCATTTCCTTTGTAGCTAGTGATGTAGAGCATTTTCTCATATATTTATGGGCTTTCTGGACTTCCTCTGATGAGAAATTTCTTTTTAGATCCATAGCCCATTTATTGATTGAATTATTTGTGGTTTTGTTGTTTAGTTATTTTAGTTCTTTGTATATTCTGGGTATTAGCCCTCTGTCTGCGGTGTAGCAAAGATTTTGTCCCATTCTGTTGGGTCTCTCTTGACACTCTTGACTAATTCTTTAGCTGTGCAAAAGCTTTTTAGTTTAATTGCATCCTGGTCATTTATTCTTGACTTTACTGCTTGTGCCATGGGAGTTTTGTTAAGAAAGGTGCCACCGACCCCTCTCTCCTGTAGTGTTGATCCCACTTCTTTTTCAAGTAAATTTACAGTTGCTGGGTTAATATCCAGATCTTTGAACCATTTTTGATTTAATTTTTATGTAGGGGGAAAGGTAAGGATCCAGCTTCAGTTGTTTACACATGGCTGTCCAATTTGTCCAACACCATTTGTTGAACAGGCTATCTTTCTTCCACACTATGCTTTTGCCCCCTTTATCAAATATTAAATAGTTAAATATATGGAGTTTTGTCTCAGGAACTTCTATTCTGTTCCACCTATCTTCGGTTCTGCTTTGATACCAATGACATGCCCTTTTTGCTACTACAGCTCTGTAGTATAATTTCAGGTCAGGGATTGAGATACCCCCTACTTCTTCCTTTCTATAGATTAATGTTTTGGCTAGTCTGGGTCTCCTGTTATTCCATGTGAACTTGAGAATTGCTTTTTCTATATCTGTGAAGAATGCCATTGGTATCTTGATGGGGATTGCATTGAAACTGTATAGGGCTTTGGGTAGAATGGCCTTCTTTATTCTATTGATTCTGCCTAAACATGAGCATAGATGAGCATGGAATGTTTTTCCATCTACTCAGGTCTTCTGTAATTTCTCTTTTTAGTGTTTGATAGTTTTCTTTGTAGAGGTCCTTAACATCCTTTGTAAGGTTAATGCCCAAGTATTTCATTTTTTTTGGAAGTGATGGTGAATGGGAGAGATTTCCTGATTTCTTCTTCTGCGGATTTGTTGCTTATTCCTAATTGAATAACTTACACATCCCTAAACCCTTGTTACTCTTGATTCTAAGTCAGGAGTTCTAATCTACCTCTTGAATTCACCTCCTTGGCTTTCTAGTCATTTCTTCTCCCCAATTACAGAGGCCCTGCTAACTGAAGAAAGGGACAGTCTTCAAAACAGGTACTTGCTTGTTATCATAATATATTCTGAGAGTTATCTGAAAGAAAACAGCTCCTATAGGTGCTAACCATCATCATAACTGTTTTAGTTGAAGCTGTCTTGTATATGCACCTATAGGCTCTCAATTCCTCACTGATTGGTCTGGCAGCTATAGGTCTGAGCTGCCCAAGTAATACCCCATCCCAATGAAGAAAAACCATAAGAAGCTCCAAGCACCCCTACAAGAGTAATACAGATGATCTTCAAGACATACCCCCTGTTTCTGAAAATGAGGAAAAGGGGACATAACTCACCCCCTCAACCTCACAGTTCTCCACCCAAGGACTCCATGGTTAGGACCCTAGATGAAAACCAAAGAAATTGTCTCAACATTATGGTTAGCAACTCAATCATAGAGTTGAAAGAAGAATTAAGAAAAGAGATCAGAGAGCAATTTCAAGTGATGAAAGACAACTTTTATAGGGAAATAATGGAACAATTCCATGAGATGAAAGATCAGCTATACAAAGAAATAGACATTCTGAAAAGAGATGTAGCAGAGCTATCAGGATTGAAAAACACTGTCAACCAAATCAAATCTTCACTGGAAGATACTAACACCAGAGTAAACTCCACTGAAAATAGAACTTCTGCTCTTTTCGAAAAAAATTTTTTTAAGAGAGAAGGACAGTGAGAGAGAGACAGAGAATCAATTTTTATTGAGTTTTTCTCATGACTTTCGATGCTCCAACACTTAGTTGTGTATGTGGGTGCTGGGGTTTGGACCTGTGTCCTTGTGCATGCCGAGGAAGTGCCTGTAAACGCTGAGCCACTGCGCCAGCCCCAGAACTTCTGCTCTTGAAGGATGTATATCAGATAACAAAGATAGGCTAAGCAATGTTGAGTTCAAGAAGGAGAGACAAGAGAAGAAGCTTACAATACATGACCAGAACTTACAAACAAAATTGATGAGATGAAGAGAAATAACCTGAGAGTCATTGGACTAGATGAAATCTCTGAGCAGCAAACAAGAGGCATTAAGAAACTTTCAAGTGAAATTATAAAGAAGAACTTCTCATACATTAGAATTCACCCAGAATATCACATCCAAGATGCTTATAGAACACAAAACTGGCCTAATTAAATGATAAATTCACCAAGACATATCATATATGGGGTTCCAACATGGCGACCTGAAGGGAGGCAGCATTTCCTGAGGCTCCGGGTCTGTTTGGGAAAATTCCAGTGCATCCTCAATTTTCCAAGGTGCATCCAGGGGAATCTATATTTGAACTTCTAGTACTAGTTTGTGAAACTTTTATAAGGAACCGAGTCTTGGGATTTTCGAGAGAAGAAAAAAAAAAGGGGGGGGGATTTCCCCCCTCCCACCAGGGACACAGAAGGCTGCTTGTGCTGACTTCTTGACATAGTTCTGTCTGCCCCGCCAGGAGTGCTGTGGTTCGGCTGTTTGCTCAATGTTAGCAGAGCGACCATGGGACAGAGGAGAGTTAGGGGGTCTTCATCTGTTCTGCCAGGAATAGTGGCAGACTCCTTTATATTCCATGCACTCACTGGACACAACCCTGGACCAGCTGCAGTGGCAGTGCTGCAAGCAGCAGCACCTGATGCAGCAGGTCTGAGCAGAGCCACAGGTTGCATCACTGATCCCATCCTGTCCCCAACTAAGCAGATACCCGCCAAGCTCGCACTCTGCGGGGAGCGGGAGCTGTGCTGGAGACGGATCGCTGGGGTGCCCAGAGGCTGGCCGCCATTGGGAGTCACAGAACACAGTTTTCGATTGGCTGCAGGGGCAGGGCTATGGAGCAACTGTCAGAGCGAGGAGAGATAGGGTGAATTTGTCTGTTCTGCCAGGAACTGTGGCCAGCTCCCTTACATCCTGCGCACTCACTGGTCACAATTCCGGACCTGCTGCAGGGGCGGAGCTGCAAGCAGCAGCAGCTGGGTCAGCAAATGCGAGCAGAGCCACAGATACCATCACTTATCTGGTCCCGTTCCTAACTAAATCATTCATCTGCCTAGCTCACACACTGCGGGGGCGATACTTGTGCCAGGAGATGGCCTGCTGGGGGCCACAGACTGAGAGACATTCATATTGAAACCCAGACAGACAGTGACCATCTCCTATCAGAGGTCCCAGAGTTGCCCTCATTGTCTATAGATCCAAGTTTTCGTTAAGAATTTATTTTTATTTTCTTTTTTTATTTTTAAAATTTTTATTATTATTATTATTTTTTATTATATAGATATTTTTTCTTTTTCCCTTTCTTGATTTATGGTTAATATTGAAGTTGGTGTTGGTGGATGTAAATATTTACTCGTATATATGTATTGGTGATTGGCTACTACTTTCTCTAAGTCTTCTTAATCCCTACTGCTATCCCTATAACATTAGGTTCCAACCAGGAAAATGTTTCATGATAGCAAGATAGACTCAGCCTCTGGAGAGTGAAGATAACCATGCCCCAAACTAACCTCTTCCTCCCCTGTACTCTGATAATCCCTAAATATAAGCATTTTTATCTCACCCTCACCCAAAGTCTTTACCCTTCCCACATCCCATTCCTATGTTTTCCTTAGTCCTAATAGAATAACCCACTCCTCCCCAATTGCTTGTTCCTCTTTACTCGAAGGCAAGAGTGAATTTTTACCTCCCCAATTCACCTCCTTGAATTCCTAATCATTCCTTCTCCCCAATTTCTGAGAGACCCTTCTATCTGAAGAAATAGGCACCCTTCAAAATGGGCACTGGCTTGCTATGATAATTCACTGTGAGATCTCTCTCAAAGTAACCCATCACAATGAAGCAAAGCCATAAGAAGCTCCAATTACTCCACCAAGAGCAACTTACTTGAAGTACAAGACATGCTCTCAGACTCAGAAAATGAGGAAAAGGGGAAATAACTCACTTCCTCAACCCCACAGCTCTCCACCAAAGGATTCCATAGCTGGAGCCCTTGATGAAAACCAAAGGCATTGTGTCAGCATTATGATTAGTAATGCAGTCCAAGGGTTGAGAGATGAAATAAGGAAAGAGTTCAGAGAGCAATTTCAAGAGATGAGGGACAACTTCTATAGCGAAATAAGGGAACAGTTCCATGAGATGAAAGATCAGCTACACAAAGATATAGAAATCCTGAAAAGAGATGTAGCAGAGCTATCAGGATTGAAAAACACGGTTAACCAAATCAAATTTTCACTGGAAGAAACCAACACCAGAGCTTACTCTACTGAAAATAGAACATCAGCTCTCGAAGAATGAGTATCGGACAATGAGGATAGGCTAAGCAATGTAGAATTCAAAGAAGATAAGCAGGATAAACAGCTTATATTACATAATCAGAACTTCCAAGTAATATTTGATGAGATGAGGTGTAATAATCTGAGAATCACTGACCTGGAGGAAAATTCCGAACAGCAAACAAGAGGCCTAGAGAACCTTTTAAGTGAAATCATAAGTGAGAATTTCCCTCATTTTACTCTCGATCATCACATCCAAGATGCTTATAGAACTCCAAATAGACCTAATCCATTGAGAAACTCGCCAAGACATATCATATACAAAATGAATAACAGAGAAATTAAGGAGAGAATTCTAAAAGCTGCTAGAGGAAAGCCCCAAATCACATTCAGAGGCAAACCAATTCAGATTACTATGGATTTTTGAGAACAAACAATGAAGGCCAGAAGAGCTTGGAACAATATCTTTCAAGTGTTAATAACTTTTACCCAAGATAATATATCTGGCAAAACTCAGCTTCAAATGTAAAGGGGAAATTAAACACTTCAATGATATAAACTCAAGCTAGCAAGATACATGAACACAAATCCTGTTCTACAGAACATTCTGAAAGATGTTCTCCGTTCAGAAGAAAATGCCAGTGATATCCTAAATCCTTAAACAAGAGTGAGTCAATAATCATACTATGCAAAAGCTGAATGTCCAGATGACTCAAAACTCTGTAGTTGATACAAAGTCTGTGAATCAGCCTCCAATATCTATTCTATCCTTGAATGTGAATGGTCTCAAAGCCCCAATTAAAAGACACAGACTGGCTCAATGGATCAAAAAACAAAATCCAACAATGTCGCCTGCAAGAGACACATTTGACACTGACAAATATTCACAGGCTGCAAGTGAAAGGATGGCAAAATGTCTACCAGTCCTGTGGCCCAGAAAAGCAAGCTGGAGTGGCGATTCTAATTTCTGACAAAACTAATTTCCAACTAAAACTAGTGAGAAAGGACAAAGAGGGTCCCTTTATCATACTAAAAGGGACAGTTCATCAAGAAGATTTAATGATAATTAACATCTCTTCCTCCAATTACAACCCCCCCCCAAATATATGGAAAAAATACTTAAGGACATTAATCCCCTCATTGATCTCAAAACAATAATCCTGGGGGACTTCAACACACCATTATCAACTCTAGACAGATCATCAAAACAAAAAATTAATAAACACATCTCCAATCTAAACAATGCTATTAATCGGGCTTAACAGACATTTACAGAATATTCCATCCTAAGACAGCTGAATTTATCTTCTAAGTGGCACATGGATCCTTCTCTGAAATAGAACACAAACTAGTTCACCGGTATAATCTTAACAAATATAAAAAAGTGGAGATAATCTCATGTATTCTGTCAGATCATAATGCTATGATCTTAGCAATCAACAACAAGAGAAACAAACTATTCAAACATTTGGAAATTGAATAATTACCTCTTAAACGAAGGATGGGTAAAAGAGGAAATGAGAACAGAGATTAAGAAGTTTTTGGAATTGAATGAGAATGAGGAAACAACATACCGAAACCTCTGGGACAGTGTGAAGGCTTTATTAAGATGTAAATTTATAGCACTGTGTGCATACATCAAAAATCTAGAAAGATTAGATTAATAGCCTTATGCTTCAACTCAAACGACTACAAAAGGAGGAAGAGTTCAACCCTAAATCTAACAGAAGACAGGAAATTACCAAAATCAGAGCTGAAATCAACACAATTGAGAACAGAAAAACTATACAAACTATTAACAAAACTAAGAGTTGGTTCTTTGAAAGAGTTAACAAAATCGACACACCCCTTGCCAAACTCATCAAAAGGAAGAATGAAATGAAGCAAATCAACAAAATCAGAGACAAAAATGGGGATATCACCGCAGACTCATCCAAAATACGGAAGATTATCAGAACCTATTTTGAAAACTTATACTGTGCTAAATTTGATAACCTCAAGGACATGGACAGGTTTTTGGACACACACGACATCCCCTCTTTAACACACGAGGACATTGAAAACCTCAACCAACCTATCACAGACAGCGAAATTGAAGCAGCAATCAAAGCTCTCCCAAAAAGAAAAGCCCAGGTCTGGATGGATATACGGCAGAATTCTAACAAACCTACACAGAAGAACTAACACCGATCTTCTACAAGCTCTTCCAGGAAATTGATATAGAGGGGTCACTGCCAAACACTTTTTAATGAAGCAAATATTACACCGATTCCAAAGCCCAACAAAGACTTGTCAAGAAAAGAAAACTACGGACCAATTCCCCTGATAAACATTGATGCAAAAATCCTTAATAAAATTTTAGATAATCGGATACAAAAGCATATCAAAAAGATAATACATCATCATCAAGCGGACTTCATTCCAGGAAAACAAGGCTGGTTCAACATATGCAAATCAATAAATGTAATTTACCACATAAAATTAAAAACAATCATATAATCATCTCAATTGATGCAGAGAAGGCATTTGATAAAATTCAACACGACTTTATGCTCAAAACTCTGGAAAAGATAGGGATCAAGGTAATATACTTTAACTATGTCAGAACCATATATGACAGACCCATAGCCCACATTGTCCTCAATGGAGAAAGACAAAGCATTTCCACTGAATTCAGGAACAAGGCAAGGCTGTCCGCTTTCCCCACTCTTGTTCAATATGGTCCTTGAAACCCTTGCCAGAGCTATCAGGCAAACAAGGAAATCAAAGGAATTCGTATAGGAAAAGAGGAAGTTAAGTTATCCCTATTTGCTGATGACATGATTCTATACCTAGAAGACCCACTAACATCAGCCAGAAAATTCCTAGAGCTTATAGGTGATTTCAGCAAAGTAGCTGGCTACACGATCAACTCCAGTAAGTCACTAATTTTCCTTTACTCCAGCAACAAATCCACAGAAAAAGAAATTAGGAAATCTCTCCCATTCACCATCACTTCCAAAAAAATGAAATACTTGGGCATTAACCTTACAAAGGATGTTAAGGACCTCTACAAAGAAAACTATCAAACACTAAAAAGAGAAATTACAGAAGACCTGAGTAGATGGAAAAACATTCCATGCTCATCTATGCTCATGTTTAGGCAGAATCAATAGGATAAAAATGGCCATTCTACCCAAAGCCCTATACAGTTTCAATGCAATCCTTTCAAGATATGAATGGCATTCTTCACAGATGTAGAAAAAGCAATTCTCAAGTTCACATGGAATAACAGGAGACCCAGACTAGCCAAAACATTAATCTATAGAAAGGAAGAAGTAGGGGGTATCTCAATCCCTGACCTGAAATTATACTACAGAGCTGTAGTAGCAAAAAGAGCATGGTATTGGTATCAAAGCAGAACCGAAGATAGGTGGAACAGAATAGAAGTTCCTGAGACAAAACTCCATATATTTAACTATTTAATATTTGATAAAGGGGGCAAAAGCATAGTGTGGAAGAAAGATAGCCTGTTCAACAAATGGTGTTGGACAAATTGGACAGCCATGTGTAAACAACTGAAGCTGGATCCTTATCTTTCACCTTGCACAAAAATTAAATCAAAACGGATCAAAGGCCAGGATATTAAGCCAACAGCTTTAAACTTAATAGAAAAAGAAGTGGGATCAACACTACAGGAGATAGGGGTCGGTGGCACCTTTCTTAACTCCCCTGGCTCAAGCTGTAAAATCAAGAATAAATGAATGGGATGCAATTAAACTAAAAAACTTGCACAGCTGAAGATCTAGTCAAGAGCATCAAGAGAGAACCTACAGAGTGGGAGAAAACCTTTGCCTGCTATACCTCAGACAGAGGGCTACTTTACAGAATATATAAGGAACTAAAGAAACTAAACAACAAAACCACAAATAATCCAATCAATGAATGGGCTAAGGAACTTAAAAGAAACTTCTCTCCAGTGGAAGTCCAGAAAGCCCATAAATATATGAGAGTACTCTACATCATTAGCTATAAGTGAAATGCAAGTCAAAACTTCAATGAGAGACCACCTCATTCCTGTTAGAGTGGCAAAAATGAAAATTTCCAACAATAACAGATGCTGGAAGGGCTGTGGGAAAAGAGGAACACTGTTAGACTGTTGGTGGGACTTCAAACTGGTTCAGCCTCTCTGGAAAGCAGTGTGGAGAATCCTCAAAAACTTGATGGAACCACCTTATCATCCAGCTATCCCACTCCTGGGTATTTTCCCAAAAGAGTTAGAATCAGTGTATTATAGTGATGTGGCTTCTTCAATGTTTATAGCAGCTCAATTTGCTATAGCTAGATTATGGAACCAACCCAGATGCCCCTCACTGGATGAGTGGATACAAAAACTTTGGTACTTGTACGTAATGGAATTCTTCTTGGTCATTAGAGAAAATGATATTATAGCTTTTGCAGCCAAATGGATGGAGATGGAAAGAATTATGCTAAGTGAAGTATCCCAATCTCAGACTCAAGAGCCGAATGGTATCTCTCATATGTGGAAGCTAGAATACAGGGGGAAAGCAGTAGGTTAGATGGCTAAGGTAACAATAACTTCAAATTGTATGATTCTCAATGCATCAGGGAGATGTCTCCCTAGGATACTTGGAAGCGTAAGGAGGGGAATGGGGTGGGAGGGTGTAGGAAGAACTTCTAGGAGACTGGGGAATGGGAATATGGGGGAACCATCTCAGAAGCAGATGTCATTCCTCCATGAGATACCCATTAATGCAGGAGTTTTTCTGGGGGAAATAGCAACAGGGGAAACCCAAGCTGGGAATCCATGATTTTGCATTACCCCTGGATAACTAAGTATATATACATTGGTTATTGATGGTTTAATAATGTTTCCACCTCAATTGTATCTCTATATACATCTAGTAAAAAATTTAATTGTCTCTCTCTCACTATCCCTTTCTCTTTAAAATATTATTTATTAAGGGGTTGAGTAATTGTAGCTTTGTAGATACATATAAAGTAACAACATAATATGCATTTGTTCCTAACCAGAATTACCCCTACATTGCCTACATCCCAGTCTCTTGATTCTTCTATATTTCACCCCTCAAAATGGTATAAATATTTCGATTGTGGATTTTCCAGAATTAAATGACTGCATAAATACTATTTGGATTCTAAGGGAGGTGAAGAGTATGTTACATTGTTAATTATCTCCCTAGATCCCTCCTTATTCTTCCTCCCTCTCCTCCCCGCTACTTATCTATGGTTCCCCTAAATTATGTGTTGTTACACATTTGCTGGGTCTAATATATGAGATTGACAACCTTTCACCCAAGCCTGGGTTTTGCTTTAGCCTCCACAAATGAGGGAAAACTTCAACCTTTGACTTTCTGGGTTTGGCTAACTAGGCTTAGCATGATTTCTTCCACTGCCATCCCTTTACCTTTTGAAGGCTCCTTTGTATAAATATACCAGAGCTTTGGATCCATTCATCCAGTGAGGGGCATCTGGGTTGGTTCCATAATTTAGCTATTGTAAATTGAGCTGCTATGAATACAAATTTTGTTGAGTCGTTGTGATGTGACACATTTCTTCTGGGAAAATACCCAGAAGAGGGATAGCTGGATCAAATGGTGGATCTATCCCCAATTTTTTTGAGGAGTCTTCACACTGCTTTCCAGAGTTAAGCCCATAAGATTTGATTATATATTCCTCTTTCATACTCTTGTTTATATGAAGGACACACCCTGCAGTGGCTGGCTGAGAAACAATACTTTAGTGAGAGTGCCCCATATCTGAAAATGTCTGTATTTTACCTTCATGCTTAATTGTAACTTTGGATATAAAATTCTTGATTTGAAATAATCTTCTTTGCAATTCCAATAACATCACTCTTTGAATTCTAGCTTCCAGTGTTGTTTTTGAGAAGTTCAGTGCTGTTCTGATAGTGATATGAACAACTTTTTTTCTGCTCAGGAATTATCACATCTCTTATTCCCTATGTCCTAAAATTTTATGCTGATGGATCTTAGGATGTGTCTATTTTTTTCCTATACTGAGTACTTTGTGAGTCTTTTATTCTAGAAATTCAAATCTTTCATTGTTGGGATATTTTCTTGAATTATTTAATTGATGATTTATTTCCATCTGTGTTTTCTGTTCTGGTGTTGTTTGGAGTTGGATGTTATATTTTCCATTTCTTTGTCTACTGCTTTGCTTCTTGAAAGATTTCTACAATTTCAGTTGCCAGTAGTTCTGTTATTTTTTTTTTGTTTTCTTTTTCTTAATTTACAAGGGCTTTGTTTGTTCTTTAAATATTTTAAAATATATTTTCGTCGTGTTTTATAGATACGATATTTTTTTGGAAGGTATTAATGATAGCATTAACAAGAATGTATCTTTTTCTGATTACTAGTGATTTAGAGCACTTTCTCATGTATTCATTGGCTTGATCAATGTCCTCTGTTGAGAAGTTTCTATTTAGTTCTTTGGCCCATTTATTAATTGGGTTGTTTGTGTTTTTGTAGTTGAGATTTTTGAGGATTTTGTAGATTCTGGATATGAGACCCCTGTCAGAGGAATCATAGCCCATGATTCTCTCCATTTCTGTAGGAAACCTCTTGACTCTTTTGATTGTTTCTTTGGTAGTGCAAAAAGCTTTTTAGCTTTGTGGCATTCCATTCACTGATTTTTGACTTTACTTGCTTCACTTTAGGGGACATGTTGAGAAAGTCTTTGCCTACTCCCAAATGTTGGAGTGTTGGACCTAATTTGTCTTCAATCAGTTGCAAGGTAGCTGGTTTAATTTCTAGCTCCTTGATCCATTTTGATTTGATTCTCATGCAAGGAGAAAGATATGGGTCTAATTTCAGCTTTCTGCAAGTGGATGACCAGTTTGTCCAGCACCATTTGTTGAAGAGGCTGTCTCTCCTCCATGTAATATTTTGTCCCCCTTTGTCAAAAATCAGATGTTTAAAGATTTGAGGATTTGTTTCAGGATCTTCTATTTCATTGGTCTTCTTTCCTATCTTGATACCAGTACCATCAGAGAAATGCAAATGAAAACTACATTAAGATATCACCTCACGCCAGTCAGAATGGCAAAAATGAAGAAAATAAACAATAATAGATGCTGGAGGTGTTGTGGAGAGATAGGCACACTAGTACACCGTTGTTGGAGCTGCAACAGCCCCTCTGGAAAGCAGTGTGGAGAATCCTCAAAAAAGTAGGGATGACCCCACCATACAATCCTGCTATTTCACTCCTGGCTATTTTTCCAGGGGATTAAGAATCAGCACATTATAGTGACACAGCAATATCTATGTTCATAGCAGCTCAATTTACTACTGATAGATTATGGAAACAACCCAGATGTCCCTTACTGGATGAATGGATCCAAAAACTACGGTACATGTATACCATGGAATTTTACACTGCAATTAGAAACAATGATATTGCAGCCTTTGAAGGTAAATGGATGACTATGGAAGAAATTATGCCGAGTAAAATCAGCTTAACCCAGAAAACTAAGGGTCGAATATCTCCACTCATCTGTGGAGGCTAGAACTAGACCCTGGCCATTTCGAAAGTTGGTCTATTATCATGTGTCAAATCCAGATAAGGTGTGATGTTATACAACCTAATACTTTTTTAGAGATATTGTGAGAAGGGGAAGGGATGGATAAGGGTGGGTAATTGGACGGGCACTCCTGGGGATAAATCTAATATCCAGAATGTATATACATTTTATATTATTTTGTTAAAAACTTGTATGGTTGTTCAAATATAAATTTCTCAGTAAAAAATATTAAAAGAAAAAGAATGTATCTTTTTGCATAGTCTCTGTTTTCTCTATTTCCCACCATTTTCTCTATTCCCCCCTGTGTATATTTGTTGCCTTTTAAAATTATTCACATTAGAAACTTTTCTCAATTATCTTATTAATTCTTGGTTGTTTATAATTAAGAAGACTATGAGAAAGCTCATATGAGGGCTGGAGTGGTGGCTCAGCAGTTACAGTGCTTGCCTGGCATGCGCACGCATATGAGTTAGAACCCCAGCACCATGTACATGACGAAGGCTTGGAGCAACGAAAGCCACATGAAAAACTAAACGAAAATTGTTTCTCTCTTTCTCTCTCTCTCTCTCTCTCAAAAAAAAAAAAAAAAAAAAAAAAAAAAAAGCAAACTCATTTGACGCTCCTAGCTGCCATTGTGGTTTTCAGCTTTGGGTGAAGCTTATGCCATTTTGCTGGGGAATTTCTGATACCAGTAGTTCTAGACACTTTCTACTCACCTGGCTAGATTTCTCAGAAAAGCTGTTGAAGATTTCTTTTCTTTAAAACAATTTTTATTTAATTTTTCATATGGCTTTTTTTGCTCTGAGATTTTGTTGTGTATGTGGTGCTGGGGTTCGAACTTGCGTACTCGTGCATTGCTGGGCAAGTGCCGTAACTGCTGAGCCACTGATCCAGCCCTGTTGAAGAATTCTGGTTGGAGAATTTAGCTTGTCTGATGTGTCCTGGGAGCTAAGGTGGTCTGAGAAGTCTGGAGATATGGGGTGGAATTTTCATATTTATGGTGGATATTTGAGCTAATGCTTGTATTTTTGGTATAGTAAATTTGTCTTTTATTTCTCCTAATTATCTGTGAGACAATCTATAGATTCAGTGCTTCAATTCACAGATTTCCAGTTTTAGAATACTGATTCTCAAAGTATGATCTGAGGATCTCATGGGTCACTGAGATCTTTTCAGGAAGACAGCAAGATAAAAAAAGTATTTAAAAAGTAATACCAATATTTTATTTGCTTTTTTCATTCTCATTCTCTCATGAGTGTTCTTCAGGATTTTCCAGAGACTAATGATGTGTGATATCATAAACAGACTGAATGCAGAAGCAGAAGATAGACCAACTTCCTTCTATTAAGTCAGAAACTAAATAGATTTTAGAAATGTAAAACAATGTTGCTGTTCTTACTAAAATTTTCTTCAATTTGGAAAATATAGTTATTTTCCATAAAATGTTATGTATAATAAATAATGGGCTCGTTGGAGTTATTTTTGAAGTGAATCAATAAATATTCAAAAATAATTCAGGTTTAAGTTCTCACATGATGAATATCAATACACATAATCCTCATAAACAAAAACTCTTTGAGGCCCTCAATAGTTTTGAGGAGTGTAAAGTAGGGCAGAAACTAAAAATTTGAGAACTGTTGCTCTAGAGAATAAACCTGCGGTGTTCTGTGTGATGGATGATAGGATGATAGCCACCTGGCCAGATAAAACTGAGGTGCCATCTGAGGATTCTAACTTCTTTTTGAATAAATTTCTTCCCTTTTATCTCTTCATTTCAGAGGCTCCTGATAGTGAGGCTGAGAGACAGACAGAGCTTGTGTCCCTGAAGACACTGTTAAGCTGATGAATCAACCAGCCCTGAAGGCTGATTTACCTCTGGAGATGATCCCTGTTATGTAAGGTAATAAATTTCCTTGCTTGATTGAGGTGATTGTCAGCTTCAGCTTAGAAAAAACGGAAGCTCAGAGGAAAGTGTTTCAAGAAGCTGGAGTGAAGCCTTCCTTGTTGATGATGGAGGTGAAGGTTGTCCTAAGATGTGGTCACCTGGAGGCCATTGGTAGCTTTGACAGGTCCTTTTCAGGGGAGTGGTGGTGGCAGAAACAAGTCAGCAGCGACTTCTGTCCTACCCACTCCATGGGGTTGCTCACCCGTGTCTTTTTCTTAGTTTCCTTTATCTTCATCACCAGACCACAAGTTGTTGGGTTCTTCTTTGCTTAGTCTGAACTTTCTTCTCCTTCCTATATTTCTTTGCCCTTTTTTGGGGATACTGGGGATTGAACCCAGGGGTGCTTAACTACCAAGCCACATCCCCAGTCCTTTTATTTTTTATTTTGAGACAGAGTCTCATTAAATTGATGAGGCTGGCTTTGAACCTGCAGTCCTCCCACCTCAGCCTCCCAAGCCGTTGGAATTACAGGTGTGCACCACAGCATTCGGCTTCTTTACTGTAATGTTATCCATTCTTGTGTGTCTAAATGACATTTTTATGCTGATGTCGATCCAGATTAGCTCTTTCTCTTTGCATTCCAGATTCATATATCCAGCTGTTCACCTGACATCTCTAGGTGAATATTCTCGAGACTTGTCAAACGAAACATGCCCAAAGCAGGGCTCTTGATCTCCCGTCACCTGCTCTGCTCAGTTCCTTGAACTATCTCAATCTCATCTCACAGAATCATCATCCACTCAACTGCTCAAGCCAAAAACGAAAGCATCACTCTCAACTTCCCTTTTCCTGCATTTCCTGTTTATAATCCATTAGGAAATTTTATTGATTCAATCTGTAAAATCTAAACGGAGCCTACTCCTCTAATTTTCTTGGGTACCATCTTCTTGACCCATGTCGTTCTTATCTCTTGCTTGTATTGTTGCAGTAGTCTCTCAGTTGGTCCTTCTTCCATTCTTGCTCTATTTCCATTATTATCCTCCACCCAGCAGTCAGAGTGTGCTTTTCAAAACTGCAATGTCTATTGTGTTTCCCTTTTTACTTTAAATGCTTCAAATTTTGTGTGTGTTTATAATGAAATTCATATCCCTTTCCATGATCTATGGGATCTGGCCCTGGCCATTTTCGTTAGCATGATTTTGTGTGTTTCTTGTCTTTGTTTGCCTTTACTTGACTATACTGGTCTTTTGATTTCTTGGACAGATTGCTGCTGTGGATGCTCTTGTTCCATCCCTCACTATTTTGCAAGCTGCTGCTGTTCTACTACATTTGTGCTTAAATGAGATTTCTTCAGCAGGCATTTCCAATCCACTTAACCTAAAGCAAAGTTTTCCATATGATATTCTCCTACCAAGGCTTTTATTTTATTTAATGTTTAAAATTAAATTAGATTAAATTTTTGTTTTATAACATAGAGATTTATCATATAAAATGATTTCTAGATATTTTGTGTTAGGCTGCACACTAGAAAGGGTCTCATATTTGCTAAGCTTCTGTCAGTGGATAAAGTGGGTCCCATTTTGGCCTTAGGTGCCTCATGGGTTGGGGATTTGTTTCTTAGAGAAGTTAAGTAAGTCTTAGTAACTCAGAGGAAAAATAGCAAGAAAACATCAGAGACCATACTGACTCTTAGAACTCCAGCATAATTATTTGAACGGAACCCTTTAGAGATTTATTTAATAATATTAGATCCCTTCAAAATTCAGTCTTTTGTCTTGGATTTACTGGGTATGTTACTGAACTAAATGCCTTGTGACTTCTCATTCTGATTTTTAATAACAGAGAATCGATAGCTTGTTCCTATTTTTTTGAAGTCTGCCGCTAAAATGCATCTTAAGGGCCCCCAGAGGGGAGAAAAATAGGAACCCAGTCCTTTATATTGTCAATCTTTTAAACTTTTGCCCCTCTTGGTGGGTATAAAGTGGTATCTCATTGTGGTTTTAATTTATATGTCTCTGATGACTAGTAAGCCCTTTAGAACTGGGATTTGTGACTCAAGTAGTAGCTTTTTCTGGAAACTGACGAGGTCAACAATTGGGAGGCCAAGCTGATCTCTAGGTAGTCACATGATGACAGATTCAGAGTATATTTGGAGTGTCCTCTTTCTCTTCAGGATCATCATAATACACTGTGCCTACTTTGTCTTCCACAAGATTTTGGAAGATATAGCTTTAGAGGTGTTTTTGTTTTGGGGTGTGACAAAGCAAGAAGATGGGGATTCTGACATTTTCTTTTTCTTACTTTCTTTCCTTTTTTTTTTTTCCTTTAAACCAGGGATTGAACTCAGAGGCGTTTAACCACCAAGCCACATCCCCAGCCCTTTTTATTTTTTATTTTGAGACAAGGTCTTGCTAAGTTGCTGGGGCCAGCTTTGTACTTGCTGGGATTACAGCCATGCACCACCACACCTGGTGGTTCCTCAATTTTCTTTTCTTCTTCTTCTTCTTCTTCTTCTTTTTTTTTTTTTTTAAAGAGGGAGGGATAGTGGTGGTGGGGAGAAAGAATCAATTTTATTTAGTTTTTCATGTGGCTTTCGTTGCTCCAATACTTTGTTGTGTACATGGTGCTAGGATTCTAACTTGTGTCCTTGCCGATGCCAGGTAAGCTCTGTAACTGCTGAGCCACCATTCCAGCCCCTACATTTTCTCTTTGTGGCACATTGATGAGCTTTGCAGAGAAGAAGTAGAAAATGTCCTTCTAAGTCAAGTCAGGAAGAGGTGACAAAAAGGAGTTACGTCATGCTATGTTCAGGGATCTTACTGTGTGCAGGGGCACTATGCTTTGTTTCAGTTTGATCTTCACATGACCTCACAAGGCAGGTTCTATTACTACCTTCATATTACACATAAGCAAATGGGGGCTCAAGAAGTCCAATTCTCACAGGGCAGAATGTGAAACCCAGTAAATAATGCTAGAGCACATACTCTTTTTATCTTTTATCTTTTTTTTTTTGAGAGAGATGGTTAAGTTTTTATTTTTTCATCTGGTTTTTGTTTTTTCTCCACTTAGTTGAGTATGTGGTGCTGGGGATTGAACCCACATCCTAGCACATGCCAGATAAGTGCTCTACTGCTGAGCTACCTCTCCAACTCTAGAGAATGTATTCTTATCAGGCACATTATTCTGGAAGAGGCCACCATTACGGAAGAAGGTTTTGCAATCAATAAGTCATGTATGTAAGTTCCAACTCCTTCATTTACAGGCTGCATGACTTGGGAAAGTTGTTTAGCTTTTTGGGGCTTCAATCTCTATAAAACTGAGATAATAACACCTGGCTTTCAGGGCTATCATCAAGGTTAAATGGGGTTGCCTTGTATGTAAAGTGTCTAACACAATTTCACAAAGACCTTCAAACAACCAAAAAGCATATGAATAATTGCTCAAGTGCATTAGTTATTAGAGAAGTGTAAATTAAAACCAAAATGAGATACCACTTCACACCCACCAGAATGGAAAAAATTAAAAGATTATAATATCAAGTGCTGGTGAGGAAGTGAACTAATTACAACTCTCATGTGCTGCTGTTTCGGCTGGTTGGGAGTGTAAATTGGAACAAAGCCTTTGGGAAATTGTTTGGCAGGATCTACTAAAGCTGAAAATATGCACAGCCCATAGCTCAGCAATTTCACTCCTGAGCATATACCCAAGAGATATGGCAGTTTATGTTCACCAAAGGCATGGAAAAATATTCATAGCACTATTCATAATATTAGAAAACTAGAAACAGCACAAATGTTCATCAAAACAAGAATGAATAAACATACCATGGTGGAATTCTAAAATGGAATACTATTCAGCAATGGTTTGCTGATAAATGCATAGGTGAAAGTCATAGATATCATGGGGAATGAAAAAAGCTAGACAAAAAGTGCATGTATGATATAATTCCGTTTATAAGAAGTTCAATTTATATGATTCCATTTATATTTCATTTATACTAAACTCAAGAATAGGCAAACGCAATCTTTGGTGATGGATGTCTAAGCACTGATGACGGGGGGAAGCATACTAACTGGAAAAGACACAGAGGAACTTGTTGGGGTGTTGAAAGGTTTCTTATTTTAATTTGAGTCATGGCTACATGGGTGTGGACATACCATATATGTAAGATTTGGGGATGTTGTTTTAAGTCCTGTGACATGCACAAAATGGTGAGAGATGATGTGCCTGGTATGTAACAGGTGCTCAATACACATTAGAACCTGTCCTTGCCTTGGTGTCTCAATGATAAAAAGGCTTATTAGAGTTCCATCCACAAATGCAGCAATTCTTCACTGAAGGGACATGGGTCCAATCCACAGTTAAGAAGGGAGACAGGGCTTATGCAGAAATCTGGGATCTCACACAGGCTATGTGAAGTGGTCTCATGGGGAAGCATAGAAACACCAATTAGACTTAGGCAGAGAGAGAGTCATCAGTACTATGTGGCTAGAGGAAGCCTTGTGGAGAAGTGGGACATTCCAAATGGTGGATGGCAAGGCAAGAGAGCAAGGTGTAGAAGTGGAGAGAGTTTAGGCTGTTTGAGAAGAGAGGAAGAGTGCTATTTAACCAGAATACACAAGGAAGCGTGTGTGTGGTAGGAGAGCTGGGGTCACAGGATAGAGCAAGTCATGAAAAACCTTGAGTTCCTGGATGAGCAGTTTGGACATTATCCCATTGGCAGTGGGGAATTTGGAAGGCTTTGGAGCCACATTGTGAGGCCTTTGTTTTGGAGATTACTCTGGTGGATGAATGTGTCATGGATTGTTGTGAGTAGGAACAGCAAAGTTCCAGAGAGAGCAGCAAGGGGCAAAGACCTAGGGTGGTTGCCATAGAAACAGGCTGGCAGGATAAAGGACTCATGTCTTTTGGGGTTCTTCTTACCCATTCCTTGCCAGGAAAGCCCAGCTTATTCTACAGACAATAGGTTAGAACCTTGGCTGTAGAATTTATATCAGGAATGCTGACACAAGTGTGATTTCCTAGAGATAGTATTTTAGTCAGCCTTTTCATTGCTGAGACTAAATGACCTGACAAGAACAATTTTAGGAGAAAAAGTTTATTTTTGAGGGCTCATAGTTTTGGAGGTCTTAGTCCATGGAAGGCTGGCTCCATTCTTTGGGGCTTGAGATAAGGCTGAACATCACTGTGGCAGGCATAGCTCCAGGCAGCAGAGAGTTCAGAGAGTTCAAGATGTCATACTGGGAAGCAGAGGAGAGAGAGAGAGGGAGAGGGAGAGATTCCACATCAGATATAGAATATATACCCCAAAGGCATGCCTCCAATGACCCACCTCCTCCAGCTGCACCCTACCAGCCTATAGTTGCCAGTTAATCCCTATAAGGGGATTAGTTCACTGATTGGGTCAAGACTTTTACAACCCAATCATTTTACCTCAGTCTTTCCGAATTGTCACATGTGAGCTTTTGGGGGACATTTTACATTCATAAGAGACAGGGATACTTATCCACTTATTTTTGTGGGAGTGGGAGTGGGGAGGGGATTTGTGTAGGAGAACAGGAGTAAGGGAAGCAGGATAAAGTATTGGAAAGACCTAAGTGCAGATGGGGTCTCAGCTAGAGTCTTCTACAACCTGCTGCCATTGGAACTCAGGCTGTACTGTAGGTAGAATTGATTTATCAAAGGGCACAGGGCAGCAATGCGTAACCTACTGTCATGTCACTAGCTATAGAGGAGGTAAGGAGTGCAAATTTCTGGACAAGGCAGGTCCTTTGGCCTCGAGCAATTTTTAGGAGAAGGGCCCATGGAGACCATTAGCAACTAGTACTAACATCATCAGGACTATGGGTGTATCAGTATGGGACAAAGGATCAGAGCAGGGCACAACACCTCCATGATAGCTCCTGTCTCTGGAAAGGGTATTCCCCAGAATGAATTCCACCTTTCCTTCTAGCAAGAAGGCCTTTCTGGGCCATCCAGCCTGAGTGGCCACTCCCATCCTTTACCATCTTTTGTCCATTCTGTCTTCACTGACTCTACTTGCCTGTCTTCCCTAGGCAGAGCTTCTTGAGGGATGAAGCTAGCTTTGCCCACTTCATTGTCCCTTTCAGCTCCAGAAGCTGGCACTATCCTTGGCACAGAGGAGGCGAGGCAGAAATTCTGCATGCCATAGGTCCTATACCACAGAGGTTCTTGTTCTCTGTGCCACTGCTGCTGTCCACTGCTTACCCGAGTCTCTCGTCTAAGCCATTGCCTGAATTCTGACCTTGAGAGATTTTGATGAGCAACATGAGAAAACAATCAGCTTCTCTGAGGGTTTTTAGCCTTGGTTTTTGGTTATGTATGCCTCTAAAAGGTTTACTTAAAACGAATTATAAGGCAAATATCTTCTCCCTTCTTTCCAAATGGCGTAGTAGAAGACAATTTTGTTGTATCCCTCAGAGAGAGCAAGAATATGGGTGATTTTAAGCTGAATAATTATTTTTATCAGCAAGAAAACAGAACTCTGTGTCTGACCTGAACAGGTAGTAGGAGAGCCTGATCATTTAATTTTCGTTAAAGGCCATTCCCAGGCATTCATGGCTGAGAGGAACACTTGAGGAGTTAAAGAGAAGTCAATGGAGAGGAACGAAAGATTTGACAGACTCAGAAGGCTGGTGAATGGCTTGTATTTAAGAGACAATCTCTGTGTTTACTGGCAATTGCCTAGGAGCTTAGGGACATACACAGCCTGAAATCCTGGTTCTCCCTCCTAGACTTCTGAGCTGTGGAGATGCTGGTAAGACCCAGTATAGTCTTTCGAGATACTCTGTAATCATTTCCTGGAAAGAACTGTGGGTGGGTGAGCCGCAGCCTCCTCAGGTGGACATCTCTTCATTTGTAAGAAAAGCAATGTGGGGAGCTGTATAAACTTTTCCAGGGTACCTCTTAAGTTTCTGCAGTTGCACAGTGGTGAATGAGTGAGTCCATCAAAGAACAGAAGGGAAACTGAGAGGCCAAGTGTTGTCCATCCAAAGTATCTGACATTCAGGCTAAGTTCCCCCTTTTCAATGCCTCTAGATGTCTTCAGTCTATACTCAAGCACTCCATCGTAAAGCTAGTTTTTATAGTTTGGTTCAATTTTAAAATGTGTTAAACACCTCCATGTGCTGGGCCCTTAGCTAATCATTGGGGATTCAGAGATTACAGTTTTATATAGGGGAGACAGACATGTTAGTAGTAGATATGGGCATGTGACACCATGGTATCAAGGAGGAAGGTGCCCTGTATGTGTTGGGGTTGGAGTAGGGTCAGGAAAGATTGGTGGGTTTGTAGGCAAATAGTATGGCCAAGCCTTTCAGAGCAGAGGGACCAGCCTCTTGGAAGTCTGAACAGTGTGTGGGGTTCAGGGCTACGCAGGCAATTTGATATGCCAGAGAATGAAGTCAGGCTCTATGGGCTTGGCTTGAGGTGATTAGTGTGGCTGAAGATCATAGCAGGGACCTTCTCACAAGACTTTCAGAAGATCATTTGTATGAAGAAGCAAAGCCCAAGGAGGTTTAAATGTGACATTTCTCAGTTTCTGGTAGTGGTGATGACATGAATCGAATCCCCCAATAGTGGGTTTTCCAGAGTCAAAGCACTGGTGAGTGCATTTTTCTTGGATGGAGGAGTTTTTGTGGCTGCCCTCAAGTCATCCACGCAGGCAATTCTTCCTACTGGTGGAACTTTTTTTCTGCCAGTTACTGTTGGTAGTACCTGAGATTGAAGAATGAGGGGAAGGGATGATCAAAAACCCCAGGTAAGTTGGGAAAGGGAGGCTCTGTTTTATTGACTGGCAGGGCCTACTTAGAAATTAAGGAAATTTTGTCATATTTATAAAAATTGGTAGGTTGATCATCAACTGCACAAATAAGTACGCCCTGAGTGCCTAAAGTGTGTTAAGTTTGCAGATATCTTGTTTCTTCTGCCACCGGAGACCCTCTTCCTTTCCTCATTCTGTTCCTATTTTATTCCTTTCTCAGCAACTCTCTTCTCTCCCTCCTGATTCCCAGTCCCATTACTTTGAAGTGGGGAAAACAGTTCTACATTATTGTGTTGGCTGAGGTTGTTATAATGGTATTGATGATAATATGATCATGTCGAGGTGATGATTATCATGAAGAAGGAGGAGGAAGAGGAGGAGGAGGAGGAGAAGGAGAAATTACAGGTCCTATGGAAAAGACGGAAGTAGGTTGTAGCACCCAGTCCCCTGGGTGACTAGTACTCAAGGCATACTCAACTTTGTTTTATGTTTACATAAAGGAGTTGACTCCCCATGTGGCTCCTGGTGCACAGCAACACTGTAACCCTTGATGCAGCCTTCATTTGGTACCAAGATTCCTCCTTCTTGGGTATCCTGCCCCTCTAGGCCTGATGCACATGTAGGTTTCTTTCTAAGGAGCAGGAGGCAGCTGGAAAATCCATGCTGCTTTTTATGGGTTTGTTGTTATTGTTTGTACCGGGTCCCAAAATAGCCTTCCAAAATTCAGGTTTCTCAGAAAGTAACATTATTTGGGGATTTGAAATCAGTAAGTTGAAGGGATAGCTGGATTCCCACAATTATTGCAGTTCTACTCAACACAGCCAAGGTATGGAAAGCACCTCCATCTCCATCAATATATAAGTGGATAAAGAAAATATAGTAGATAGAAGTGGACCAAATCTCTAACAATCCTATTGTGCATCTTGGAATTAGGAATCAAGATTGACCTGAACAACTCTCTGATGATGTTTGCTGTTAGTGGGCAAAACATAGGTGACTTCATAGTCCCTAAGCCCAGCACAGTTCTTGATCATGGTTGATATGCAGCATGCTTGTTTGATAAACAGAAGAAAGGCAAAATGAACTAAAATTTGAGTCCTCTCTTGGGTTTAGATTCTTGTACTTGGGACCTTGCTATATCCTGAATTACTTCAGGCTGCTTATGAATTAATTCTGGAATGTACCAATTTTAACTAGTCACCATATATTTATTGAGCACCTACTCTGTCCTCAGAAGAATATGTGGCTGAAAAATACCAAAATGCCCCACAACATGGACTCCTGTAGCTATGCTGGGACAAAAGATTCTCTTTGTTCTTTTTCTTGATGAGACTCAATTCCCACCACACCTAGCTTGACACAAACTGTATGTATTCATATATCCCTGGTGCTCCAGGAATATACATGGCAGGTATTCAAAAGACTAGTGCTCAAAAAATAATCTTGTGAACATATGGGGATAATTCTTTTGTGAGTCTTAACATTAGTGACTGTATTTTTTTTTTTTAATTTGAGGATATTTAGGTGGACCTAGGCTGGGAATCTGATCTTGCATCTTACCCGAATTCTTTTATGACCTTAGGAAGCCCTTGGCTGAAATAAGCTTCTTTTCACCATGTGTGAAATGAGGGCTTTGGATCAGCACTTCCCTAATGTCCCATCCAGCTCAAATATACTAATATTTTTCTATTAATAGGAATCTTTAGAACTCTGGATTCAATAGATGTGAAAATGTGTAAGCCCTGGGGCTTTTGGCAGGATGCAGAAGACTGGAAAGAGTATGTGGACCTTAGCACTTACTTCTTCCTTGCATAGAAAGGGTTTGCTTTTCTCCTTTGTAAAGGATAGACAGGACAACATACTGTCTACTCTGGGGTGCTATGGCAATTAATTAGTTAATGTTTGTGAGGTATGAAAGGAACAGAAAGCACTGTATATAAAAAGTCGTATAAATGCTAAGTGTTATTGTTTTCCATCTGATTTTCCCCTATTCTATTTTAGTTTCATATCAGAGCAGTCATAACAGCATCAGTTGGGGCTCCTTTGACTAATTACGCTGCCAATAAAAGGAAAAAAATCCCTTTTAAATTTCCATTTTAATTTCTATCTGACTCTGACCCCCTCCTCTCATTTCTCTAGTGCATTTTTCAGAGATGCTAACTACTCAGGGGTCAGTAAAAGTAATCGCTTCTGCTCTCTCACCATGCTCATCACAGTCTGTGAAACCAGCACACTCGCCACAAGTTAGCAAATAGCATTTCAGTGCTGATGGGGCCAAAGCTCTGGAGGATACACAAATAAATACCCCAGGGATCTCCACCCTTCAGGGGCTCTTTTCTATATAGGAGGGGCATAAACCATTCACTTCTGCCACAGGTAGAATGCATCAATCTCGGGGAGGGCAAGGCAGTGGTGTTTTTGAGGGCCACATAGTAAACTGTGGGGTGATTGATGCAAATGCATATTCTTCTGTGCATCAGTTCTCTATTGCCAGGATAATGCCATGTAACAAAACAACCCAAAATTAAGTGACTTGAAACAATAAGCATTTATTAGTCTAAGAAGCTGCAAGTTGTTGATTCAGACCTGGCTCAGCTGGATATTTGCTTACGTCTGGGGGTCTGCTGGATATTGGCACATAGCTGTTCTTGGAAAGGATGGCTGGAGAGACACAGCTCTGCCCCACTGTTTTGTCTTCCCTTTGTGAAGCATAGGTGTGCCATTCTTAGGACATTACGGAGGTACAAGAATGAAAGGGAGAACTGAAAGACTTCCTGAGTCTAAGCTCAGAATTAGCACATCCTCACTTTTGTCTATTCAACTGGTGGAAGAAAGCCACATGCCTGACTGAGTCTAGCTTGGGGAGGGGCTGGGGGACATGGTTAGGACAGTATACAAGAAGAGTTGCGGAATTAGGTTATTAATGCCTCAGCTCTAATCTTTCTAAATCTCTGCAGTTAGGGTATTTACATTTTAACCAGTTCCCTGGTGAAATTTGAAAACAACTGGACACAAGAACAATAGAGTCTTAGAGAAGACATGAAATTATTGGCTGCCTGGGTTAGCCTTGCTCCAAGTGCTCCTCATCTGTCAGGTTTCCATTTCTTCATCTCAAGAAGAACTGAGTTAAATCTCTTCAACTGTCAAGGAAGTTGTGTGCATTGTGATTCCATGCCAAGAAGGTCCTGTGGAACCCAGTCAGGAACCCTGGCAGACCTCAGGAGAAAGAGGAAAAAGAACAGTGAGAGCAAACGCATGGAGGCTGGGCAGCCAAAGGGGAAATTCAGGAGAGATGTCAGAATGGTCAGCCAGTCCCAGGTTATGGACTGTCTTTCATAGCTGGGATACAGTGAACTAGGGGTTAGCTCATATGTGGCCCTCTTTTGGAGCATTCTGACAACAGAATCAAGAGGGTAGACACAAAAGTGCTATGCCCTAAAATAGGGTTTCTACTTTTGGAGTTGGGCCTCAGGTCATGAGGAGCTTTCTTGTAAAACTGCTGTGTTGAATCTGCATGCTTCGGTTGCAGGGTATAATCATAAATATCTTTTTTTGTCTTTCGCTGTTTTGTTACATATGTTTGTGAGGACTTGTCCTTCTTGCATCCTTGGTTGATAGTACAAAGTGGCTTCAAGACTTTTCTGGTCACTCTTAGGTATACAAGATCATCTGGTGAGTAATAGAATATCCATTTTCTATGTAGGAGATAAAACTTTGAACTTGGTTAAAGTGACACCTTCCCATTCTGGCTTTTTCCATTCCATCGGTTAAGGACTGCTAAGGAGAAGGAAGCTGGCAGTCAGAAGTAGTAATATGAATGGCTTACCTCTGGCTTCAGTGTCTACCCTTCCCACCCTCAAATTTTTGTTTTTTAAAGAGAGAAGGAGAGAGAGAGAGAGAGAGAGAGAGAGAGAGAGA
>PVKS010005516.1:0-84584 GCA_004027875.1 Aplodontia rufa | reverse complement strand
GAGGGGAGAGAGAGAATCAACTTTATTTAGTTTTTCATTTGGCTTTTGTTGCTCAGACACTTTGTTGGGTACATGGTGCTGGGGTATGATCCTGCGTCCCTGCACATTTGAGGCAAGCACAGAAACTGCTGAGCCACCGTTCCAGCCCCCCGCCATAGCATTTTAAAGAAAATTTAAAGCATTAAGTGAGTGTCTTAGAGCAGAATTAGGGTTTTTAGTGACTAAGCTGCTACCTTAGAACTTGGAAAAGATAAGCGAGTGGAATCCGAAGTTATCGGAAGAATTGATTTAATAAAGATGTCAGTGACATATCAAGCAGAAGATGCATAGCAGATCGATAAAACTGAAAACTGTAAATTGGTAAAACTGAGTGAGAAGAGAGTGCAGTCACAGGACGGCAGCATGAGGAGCAAGGTGGATGGCGGCAGTGCAGGCTGCGCAGTTACTGGAAGGACTGTGCTGGGTCTGAACAACTGCATGCCAATTGTTCTGGCAACTTGGATGAAATTGGATAATTTCCTTGAAAGACAAATTACCACAGCTTTCTCAAGGAGAAACAGAGAACCTGATTAGTCCTCTATCTATTTTAAACTTAAAAATCAAGGTTGGTTACTTGGAGATGGTTTATGAACTTTTTCAGCTGTCAGTGTCTCGAGGTCTAGTATTTCCAGTGACAGTTCAGCGTGCGAGTTGAGATGTGCTGTAAAAGCATGCGGCGTGTCTCGCTACATCTTCCTGTCCTCTGCAGGTGAGATACTGTTCTGGTGCCTTGGGTGACGTGGAGTGTTGAAGTGAGTCTTCCCTGCTGTTTGGGCCCTAGATCACACTGGAGCCCCTGACAGCTGTGTTGGCAGTAGTGCTGTGGAGTGCAGTGTCTCAATGCCCTCCTAGCTCGGAGCCCTTCCCTCGTTAGCCCTTTTCCCTGGCTGTCCCGCAGTGGACAAGGACAGTATTGTTAATGGACGTCCTGGGCCTTGCTCTCGGTGTTCATTGCTCCCGGACTTGAACCACTGGCTGCCCTGCTGCTTGACTGGTGCAGTCTTCTGCTTCCCCTCCTGCTCGCGGCTGTCTTCTGACTTGGTAGGAATTGCTCCCTAAAGGGGAGGGACTTTCAGGAGTAGTGCAACGTCTGTGTGACTCTGTTTCCAGGACTACTCCCAGCCCTTGCGTTCCCTCAGTGGCTGGGCTGAGCCATGTGGATCATGACAGCCCAGGTAGTGCTGCAGGAGCTGGCAGTGAAACCTGGTTCTACTCTGGAGCATATTGGGAGTGAGAGGAAAAAGGAGCAGAGGACGTAAGTGGTCATTTTGATTTTCAAGGCTCCAGCAGTGTTCCAAATCAGAGTAACATTGCCTTTTGTCGTGGACAGATGGCTCTCTGGGATTTAAGTAGCTGAAGCAGTGTTTTTTTTAAGGTTTTCAAATTAAAAGTTAAAAAGAAAAAAATGGGATTTGTCTTGAAGTGTAGTAGTTTCTTCTTAAGTTAAAACTCATTGTAGAAGAGTTTTAGATCGAAACGCTACAAGAGTATGGAAAGTTCCGGGGTGCCGCGTGTGTCCCGTTGCCTTGGTCGCTAGCCTCTTCTGCACAGTCAGCTTAGATGCACTGGTAACTGGAGTCCGGCTTCGTTCAGCATTCCTTGATTCTTATGTGATGTCTTTTTTCTGTTCCAGAACCCAGGATGCTGACCCCTACTCTGCATTGTATTGTCATCGGTCCTTAGGCTCCTCTTGGCTGTGATGGTTTCTTTTCTTCTTTTACTTAGAAATTCTCCAGAATTCCAGAAACTTCTGGGCATCGCTATGGAGCTTTTCCTGCTGTGCAGTGATGATGCGGAGTCAGATGTCAGGATGGTGGCCGACGAGTGCCTGAACAAAGTCATAAAAGTAAGAACCATGTGGGGTGTGCCCGTGGGCAGGGGAAGATGCCCTGTTCAGTCTCTGTCCATGTCTGCAGCCCTTCTGTCCTGGAGCGTTGGTGGGCATGATGCATGCTGGGAGAGAGACGTCCTAGCATGGGGTGGTGTGGCTGAGAAGCTGGAGCCGTGGCAGTGGTGCTGGGAGAGGCCAGGCGAGCCCTGCAGCCGTGCTCCAGTGCTCCTCTTCTCCTTCCCTGCACCGCAAAACTGTCTTTTTATCGTTCTCTTCTCCCTGTGAGACCCCAGCCTGCCCTGGTCACTTGGTGCCACACCACTCTTGACTTTGTGAGTGGGTTTTTTGGGCTGAGTCCAGAATGGTGCCGACGGGCCCCGAGGAGGGCACGCGGGCATAGCCTTCCACCACTCTGAAAGCTTCTGCTTGGTGATGTTGAGGGGTGCTTGCTTCCCGTCCCCTCCCTGCAGGGACCCTTGTTTCCTGCGCCGCTCTAGCCCTTCCTCTTTTCCCCTGCTGCTGACTCTCAGAGAGGGCTTCGGGAAGAGGCCCTATCTCTTCCCTCTCCTGGAAGACTGACTTCCAAGTCATACTTTCTTGGCTGGGTGTACTGGGAACTCCAAATAGTGTGGTCATTTCCCTTTCTCTTAGGGTCCTCAAGTGGCGCTGTCCCTTGGTCTCTTCCCATCTTTCTTTGCACAGTAGTTAGATTTTACTTTGCCCAACAGTTACCCTGTCCTTTCCCTCATGGTCCTGCCTTCCTGTTGCGCCTCTGTTGAGGCGATTGAGCTGATTGCTAGGCAGAGAGCAGAGAAAGCTCTGCCACTTCCTAGTGGAATCCGGCTTTTGTAGTGTGTGCGATCGCCAGCTAGGGCCTGCCATGCTGAGTGGCGTCCTCACACCCGAGGGGTGGGGCCTTGCTGCCCCTCTGTTGTGTGGGTCCCTGTAGTTGGTCGTGCTGGAGGCTTTTCCACCTGAACGCAGTCTCTTGGCCAGCTGTGCTTTTTGTTATCAGAATGCTGGCTCCTCCACAGCTGCAGGGTTCTGCTCCCTCTGCCAGGGCTCACTTGGGGAGGTCCCTTAGTCATCTCCAGGCACTGGCCTCCCCTGTGCCTGCTCTTGGTGCCTATGCTTGCCTCTTGCCTCCCTTGGTGGCCTGGTGGTCACCTCGCCTTTTGCGTGTGTGAGTGTACTGGTGACCCTTTGCAGGCATTGTCCCACAGCATGCTTGCAGATGGGCTGTCTCAGTCCTGCTCGCCTCTCCAGCCCTAGGTACCCTTGCTTTCTTTTATTTTCCCCACTGGTGGGACCAGCTGGACTTATTCTGATATTTCAGTTCTTGATCTTTGATCCTCAGGGTCAGAAAATCTTAAAAAGAGGACTGATACTGGTTGCCTTATCGTGGCAAGCCCTCAGGGGTTAGGAGGGACGGGGAATGGTGTAGCCCCAAGCGGCTCCAGCACTGGTCCTTGTGCACATGGACACTGTTCCATTTGCAGCCTGTCTTGGTTGGAGACCAGAGCTGCTGGATGCAGTGCATCAGGGCACTCTTGGAGGCTGTAAGTGAAAGCCCTGGCTTGTAGCTTTAGGGTCCAGGTCTTTTTGCCTCTGCTTCACTCCTCATCTGTGTTTCTAGTCTTCCTTGCAGAGTCCAGCTTCTCATGGTACACCTCTGAGCAGTAGATAAACCCGGTCTCTCTCATTCTCTCCCTTCTGCTTAAAGTTGGATATAAGGCCATTGGCTGCTCTCAGATTTCTGTCTCCTCAAATACTCTAGCATTAGGGTGAGCTGGCAGGATGTGGGGTCAGGATCCAGTAGACTGGCTTTTACTGTGGCAGAGTAGGGCAGGCTGGACAAATGCGGGTGGCGTAAAGCCAGGTCTGAGGGATTGTGAGGAAAGTAGGAAAGGTCCCCGAGCAGTTGGCTCCTAGACCTGTTCTCCTCGTGTGAACTGTCGTCTGCATGCTCTAAGGCCAGACTGTAGCCAGGAGAATGGGTGCATCTTGCTGCTTGCAGGAAGCGCTGAGTCTGGCTCAGCCTGCAGTGCAGCGTGCGTGCCAGAAGTCACGTCACGGGTGGTGTGAAGTCCTGCATGGTCTGGGCGGATCATCAGGGTCGTCAGGAGGCGGAGGCCTCTTGGGGGCAGCATCCTGCCTTGAGGGGGCGCAGGAGAACAGTGGACTCTGCATGCTGTGGAGAGTGGGGTGCTCAGAGGGTCAGTTTTAGGGGTTTGTGTTTTGGTGGGGAATGAGGAGTTCTTGAAGATCTGACATTGTCACAGGAAGGCCTTGTGTTTTGGCAGCAGGAGTGAGTGGAGGCAGGATGGGGTGGAGAAGTCCAGGGAGAGTAGGGCCTAAGCTAGGGTGGTGGTCCTGGGGCTGAGAGCCAGGACTCAGCTGTGTGGTGGGCTAGGTTTGGCTTCAGACGCAGCTGTGAGGGAGGAGGCGGGTCACATGAGACTTGAGCTTTAACTTTTCCTTGTTATATAAAATTGGATCTATGCCGCTAAATCAGCTTTGCTGTGACTTCTGGTTTTATTTGAGAAGTTGTGCTTTAACATGTGCTTCTCTGCTTTGGTTTGCTCGTTGAAGGACTTCGAGTATGAACTGTTGACAGTGGAATTATGACTTAAAAGTTTCCGAGCCCTGGGGAAACTTCAGCATCAGTCTCCTGAAGTGTGTCTCTGCTTTTGATTGTCCACCTTGAGCCCCACTACGACCAGCCTGGTCGCTGGACGCGAGAGGCTGCACATCGCTGTGGGAACGGGCCTTTACAGTCTCTCTTCTTGGTGGGCAGACATTTGCAGTGCCATTTAGAAGAGAAGTGTCCCAGGGTGAGAGTGGGGCACCCTTTCTCTGATGGGGACTTTGTGCCATCAGCCATGGTTAGAGGTTTGAGGGGGCACATGGACATTTTTTCTGGTTTAGCCCTGGCGTGAGCAGGGAGGGGCTAGAAATGAGCTGTGAGGACCACAAGGCTCCTCACCGCACCGGGGTTAGAGGGACTGTGGGGATCCCAGCAAGCAAGTGAGGAGGCCAGGCCTGCAGGATGGACGTGGGATTCTGTGCCAGGAAGTGTTCCCCACTGCAGGAGGGGTGGGATCCTACAGCACCCCTCAGCCCTCTGGTCCCTGCATGTTTCCCAGGATGTCCACTGCCTGCACTGCTGTCATCTGGCAGAACGGGCTGCTGGAGAAGTCTGCAGGTCTGCTGGAGAATTTGGAATTGATTTAGTTTTGGCATTATGTAGCGTTTGATTATGATGGAAGTTAAATTTTTTTTTTTTTTTTTTTTTTTTTTAAAGAGAGAGGGACAGAGAGACAGAGAAAGAGAGAAACAACTTTATTTAGTTTTCACATGGTCTTAGTTGCTCCAACACTCAGTTGTGTACGTGGTGCTGGGGTTTGAACCCGGGTCCTCGTGCTTGCCAGGCAAGTGCCGAAACCGCTGAGCCACTGCTCCAGCCCCAGTTAAATCCTTTTTCGTCCTGTGTGTGTTTTGCTCAGGTGCGTGAGCTGCGTGTGGTGCGTTCACTGACGGTCCTGTGTGTGTTTTGCTCAGGTGCGTGAGCTGCGTGTGGTGCGTTCACTGACGGTCCTGTGTGTGTTTTGCTCAGGTGCGTGAGCTGCGTGTGGTGCGTTCACTGACGGTCCTGTGTGTGTTTTGCTCAGGTGCGTGAGCTGCGTGTGGTGCGTTCACTGACGGCTGCATCGGCTTCTTTGTTTTCTTTTGTTTTTTTTTTAAAGAGAGAGGAACAGTGACAGAGAGATAGAGAAAGGATCCATTTTATTTAGTTTTTCATGTGGCTTTCATTGCTCCCACACTTGGTTGTGTACATGGCGTGGGGGTTCGAACCCACGTCCTCGTGCATGCCAGGCAAGCACCGTGACTGCTGAGCCACAGCTCCAGCCCCATCTGCTTCTTTCTTAATGAATAGATTCCTACTTTATTGATTTTATTTTACTTTGTCCCCAAATTAGAATTTTGGTTGCTTTTAGCTTTCTTAACTTCAAGTGGAATGAGTCTTTCGTGAACAAAACCTCTTGTCTTTCCTTGCAGGCTTTGATGGATTCTAATCTTCCAAGGCTACAGCTAGAGCTTTATAAGGAAATTAAAAAGGTGAGCCCTCACTTTGCACTCTTGGAAGCATGGTGCTGTCTTGCTCGTGTAAACGGCATGTGGAAATTTTCTTTTAGTTGATAAGTAAAGCTGTTGGGAGGAAATACTGTTAGGTAAAGCAGACTGTATCCAACAGCTTGCTCTTCGTTAGACAGGATTGGAGTTCAGAGTCACAGCTTAAGCCTTCCTGTTTTATGACTGAAGCCGCCTGGACTGTCTCGGGAGCAGTCACCAGTGTTGTGCTAGACAGACAGTGACGGGGAAAGGGCGTGCTTTGCTTACGTGCAGCCCTCTTGGTGACTAGTGCGTGCAGCTCTTCCATGTAACATGTTCCTCTTTAAACCCACGCAGAACGGTGCCCCTCGAAGTCTGCGCGCTGCTCTGTGGAGGTTTGCAGAGCTGGCTCACCTGGTCCGGCCCCAGAAGTGCAGGTAAGTCTGGTTGTGTTCAGTGCTGTTTTTGGTGGGTGGCCAGCTCCTGCTGACTGTTGTCCCGCCTCCCCTGTCCCTTCCTCAGAGGTCTCCCTTTCCTGTCCCTCTGCAGCTGCCCCTTCCTCTTGGGCTGGGCATTGGCTGCCTTATACTCTTGAGAGCCCTCGTGCCATCAGGTTGTTCTCGCACACTAGTGCTTGTGGGTTCCTTGTGGTGTCCTCTCCTAAGAGAGACTTGAGTGTGCGCTCCTGAACAGCAGGGAGCGCACCACTGATAGGATCTGCAGTAGATGCTTACCAACCTCTTTGTCACCAATGTAGAGTCATAGAAAAGTAGGCTTGGTCTGTTAAGTGGTGTCCTGACCAGGGCAACCAGTCCTGTTAGTTGACGGGTGACGGCACAAGTGTGGCTTTTGTCATCTGCTCTTCCTAACCCTCAGGACCTGCAGATGTCCTGGAGAACCCGGGCTCCACCCTGGGTGACCTAGAGAGTGGCCACACTGTCACCATTAATAGAAACAGTGATTTATTCCATCGAGGTTGAGTTTCAGTAAGAATCTACGTGGCTGCAGAGGTAGAGTCAATAAGGACATTTCTTTTCATAAAACTCTTTTCCTTTTACTATCCGTGGTGGGTTTTTTTTCTTTTTTTTGGTGCTGGAAATTCATTGAGCCCAGGATCTCAGGTTTGCTAAACATGCTGTACCACTGACCTACTCCCCAAGCCCAGCTGTCCTTATTACTTTTTTTTAAAAGAGAGAGAGGGACAGAGAGAGACAGAGAGTCAATTTCACGTTGTTTTTCATGTACTTTGTTGCTCTGACACTTCGCTGAGTATGTGGTGCTGGGGTTTGAACCCACATCCTCACGCATGCCAGGCAAGCACCGTAACTGCTGAGTCACTACTCCAGCCCCCGGCTATCCTTATTTAGAAATAATTTTGTATTTCTGAAGCAGTACTTCCCAGGGTCACCACATAGCAGCCTTAAAAATAAAAAGTGATCTTAAAAATACAAAATTCTGCAATCATTACCTTCCTTCCACTCTTTCTCATTCCCCAGGGCAGTCTGGTGCCTCCTCCCCCACGCCAGCTCTGTCATCACCGCGTGGCTCTTTGGCCTGGTTTCCGTTCCTCAAACAAGTCAGTTGTGTGATACCATCCCTGGGTGCTTTGGCTCTGCACCTGAAAGTCACCCCTCAGTGCCCTGTGGCCCTGCTTGCTGCCTGTCTCAGCCTCTAGGCAGCAGAGGCCGTGCCACTGTAGGCACCCGGGCATCCCTTGCCCATGGCTGAGGATTGTTCACTGACGTCTCCCAGCTCTGGCTGTCAGTCCTGTGACTCACTGCGTGTGCGCCTCTGGAGGGCCACACTGTGTCTTGCAGTCCTCATTTGTTTGAGCACTCTTTTTCTAACATGTAGTGCTCTGTTCAACAGGGCAAGTTGGTGCACACCAGTGATGCTAGGACCTTAGGAAGCTGAGGCCAGCCTGGGCAACTTAGCGAGATCCTGTCTCAAAATGAAAAATAAAAAGCACTGAGGTGTGGCTCAGTGGCAGAGCACCGTGGTACTGCCAGAAAGAAGGAGAAAGCTTTATTCACTTATTTATTTTTTTTAAAGAGAGAGGGACAGTGAGTGTGAGAGAGAGAGAAAGAATCAATTTTTTTTTTAATTTAGTTTTCCACATGGCTTTCATTGCTCAGACGCTTAGTTGTGTACGTGGTGCTGGGGTTTGAACTCTCGTACTCACGCATGTTGGGCAAGCACCGTAACTGCTGAGCTACCCCTCCAGCCCCGAGAATCAATTTTTATTTAGTTTTTCATATGGCTTTCATTGCTCTAACACTTAGTTGTGTACGTGGGTGCTGGGGTTTTAACCCGTATTCTTGTGCATGCTGGGCAAGCGCCATAACTGCTGAGCCACCGCTCCAGCCCCACTTATGATTTTTTTTTTTTAAAGAGAGAATGGGGAGTGGGGGAGAGAGAGAAAGGGAGAATCAATTTTATTTGGTTTTTCATCTGGCCTCTTTTGCTCTGACACTTAGTTGTGTACGTAGTGCTGGGGTTTGAACCCAGGCCCTTGTGCGTGCCTGGCAAGTGCTGTAACCACAGAGCCACTGCTCCAGCCCCTCTTATAAAAAATTTTAAAGTAGCATTTTCTTATTCTGTCTATTGTTTTCCAATTAAAATGAATATTTTTTTAACCATTTTTTAATTTTTTTATTATTGAACAACCATACAATGTTTTAACAACTGTTGTAATTTACTGCAAGTGATTTTTTTAAACCCAGCTTCGTAGAGTGCTGTGTGACCATGGGAAAGATGAAGGAGAGCTGAGCCTCATCTGAGCTTGGGCTTCCTGTTCTTTCGGAGGAGCACTGTGTTTTCCCTGACAAGGAGCTGATGGCTTCCCTTTCTCATTAGAGGACACCTGAAAGTCGCACATGTTCCTTTTGTGTACGCAGGCCTTACCTGGTGAATCTCCTGCCTTGCCTGACGCGGACAAGCAAGAGACCTGAGGAATGGGTCCAGGAGGCTTTGGCTTCAGCTGTTCCCAAGATCATGGCTGCCTTCGGCAACTTTGCGAACGACAATGAGATCAAGGTCTGCTTGCAGCTCAGCACATGCGGCCGACAGGGCTTGTTACGCCCCCCATTCACACTCCCGCCACCTGTTCATGTCACTCACCCTGAGAGCATTGTTTCCTTCTGCTTTCCTGTCCTGGGCAAGAGTTGAGTGGGGGATGGCTTAGAGGCACAAACTCAGAAGGTCCCTTCTTTGGCACGCTGCGTTGGCTCCTTGACCTAGCTGAGGAAGGGAGGGTGCCAGGTCTGCAGGTAGGAGAGCTCGCCGTGGGCCTTCCTGTTTTGCTTTATCCTAACAGGCCACCTGGGTCCCACGTTAGTGTTCTGCTCACGATATCCAGAAGTTGTGACTGCGCCGCACGTTCTGCAGCTGGCAGGAGTCTTGTGAATAAGTCCTGGGACTAGGCTGACTGGCTGAGCTGGGAGGTGGCCGAGTCCAGTGGTGAGGGCTGAGATGAGGATTCTGCCCGTTGGCCATCTCTTTCCTGTGGGGCACCATGTCCCACAGTTCTTAGCTTGTTCCTTTCCTACGGAGAAGGGTGGGACATGAAGGGCGCCTACGTAGGGCATTTCTGGTGTGAATGTGGATGTGACATGGAACCTAGCTGTCATTAGCTATGTGACCTTGGTAAATTATTCAGCTCTCATGTCTGTTTCTCTGAGCTTTGACTTTTTTTCCTTCTTAATTTTAAAACTTTAAATTGGTGTATTATAGCTATACGTAGTGGTGGTATTTGTTGTTACATATTTGTACATGCACACGACATAATTTGGTGTTTCATTAGTACTTCCCCTTCTAAGTTTTCCTGTTAATACTGAGGTATTGTCTTGGAGGGGTTTGAATGATGAAGGGGGTTATGACTCTACAGCACCTAGTGTCATAGCTGAATCATTGTGCTCAGTGGTGGCCCCACTGCTGTCATTGTACTCCTCCCTCTTAGGTTGCGGTGGGTGCTCCAGGAGAGATGCACAGCCCTAGTGCCCACCATTCAGGGGGTTCCTTGAGGGCAGCTGCCTTTTTGATAGCAGTCATGTGTCATAGAAATGAAACACACATGGAAATGGGCGGGCAAGGGCATGTCACTTCTGACGGAGGGTAAGCTACAGAACCCGGCTGGCAAGTGTGCCTGGGTGGGTGGTCTTCCTGCTTGTGTCCCTGTCCTACCACAGTGCTGCCCTTCTGGAGGAAGTGCTGGAGGAGTGTGGGGTCAGTCTACGCAATCGGTACTTCCTGCCTTTCAAGTGTGTTGGCACCTGTGCTCTGCTGGTGTCCCTGCCCTCTGTGAGTGTGCTTCGAGAATGGACTCTAGCGCAGCTTCTGGGTGCAGAGGTTCACGTTGAGTCAGAACTTTCCTAACCTGCTGGGTAGACTTTTACCCTCATGATCACCAGGGTAACACCCAGGCTCCTGGACTTTGTAATCCTTGAATATATAAAGTATAGATAGGAAGTTTGCAAATCATGAGTGCAGCCCTTGCTGAATAATTACGAAATAAAGTTTGCCTTGTAGCTACCTCCCAGGTCAGTGGAATCTTGCCCAGGGTGGTGGTGCACACCTGTAATCACAGCATCCTGGGAGGCTGAGGCGGGAGGATTGCAAGTTCAAACAGCTTCAGCAAGTTAGGCCCTAAGCAACTTAGTGAGACCCTGTTTCAAATCAAAAATAAAAAGGGCTGGGGATGTGGCTTAGCGGTTAAGTGCCCAGGGTTCAATCCCTGATACCAAATAGAAAGAGAGTTTTACCTGGACACTGGAAGACCCCCTGGGCCCTCTGGCTGAGACTCTCTCTCCTTCCCCTCCCAGAGACAGTCACTGTCCCGGCTGCTAATGCCAGAGCGAGGCTGTTTTAAATTCCGCACTGTGGGTGCTGTCGTGTGTGCTCTTTTTGTCTGTCTGCTTGTTCTCAGCACCAGCATGAGCACTGTGTCACTGTGTCAGCTAGAGTTGTTCTCGGAGCTCTGCAGTATGCTCCTTCACGTGCACTGGCTGCTGCTCGTCTGTTTTGCTGTGATGGATGGTTGGGTTCTCTCTCCAGCACGCCTGCTCTGCTGTGAGCATTCTTGTGCCTTTGGAGCACATGCACCATTTCCGGTTGTGATCCCTAGAGATGGAGTTGCTGGGGTTGCAGAGCATGCTCAACTCCAGCGTGTCCTGCGAGCAGCCCTCCTCAGGGGCCCCTGGCTTACTCGGTCAGCGGCACATGGGACTCAGACGCCTGGCATTGCCAGTGTTTGCACTAGTCAGTCCCTTTAGTTCTGCACACAAGGAGTCTGCTCTGACACACGTTACGATTCTGAATGTCTAGTTCCTGAATACTCTTGACCCTAAAGATTAGTGATTTTTGTGTATTCCCTTTTGACGTACTCTTGGAAATATGTCATAGATGCATTTGAAAAGCAGAGCCGTCCATATGGCACCCCTGCCCCCACGATTCCCAGAAGTGCTTAAGCCTAGCGTGGCATCTCCTGTCGGCTGGAGTGCCCTTGAGGTTATGGGCGTCTGCTGCAGCTCTCAGGTTGGGTGGTGTCATTGCAAACTGTTCATAGCAGTACTAGGTGCTCTTTGTGCTTGTCGGTTTGGGTTAATGTGGAGTGGTTCTTTATTTACTTTTTGTTTTAAGCTGTAGATGAACAGAATACCTTTATTTTATTTATTTATTCCACTGCTCCAGCCCTTACTTATTTATTTTTATATGGTCCTAAGGATCGAGCCCCGTGCCTCACGTGCAAGGCAGGTGCTCTGCCATTGAGCACCTGCCCTAATGTAGAGTGAGTCCTGATTCACTGCTTCAGTGGCGTGCATGTGCATGTTTTCAAAGGAGTTCTTCAAGACACTCACACCTTGTCTTGCAGCTAGAGGTTTCTCAGAGCTAAGGTGGTGGATTCTCCACGGTGTCCAGGGGAGAAATGGCAGGCTGCATACCACCAGGAGTTCCCATGGTGGGAGACTCGTCCTTTGCCTCCCTGGTCCCAGAGTCTAGTCCACAGTCTCACTGAGCCTCTGAGAACCAGTTCATGCCACCTCATTTTTGAGGAGAGACTTGGAATCCAGTGTCTATTAGTAGGTCTCCACTGTTTGCCTAGGCATTGTCTTGCTTTGCAGTGCTGGGAATGGAACCCAGGGCCTTGCGCATGCTGGGCAAGTGCTCTTGGGTTGTGCCACAGCCAGCCCAGGGAATGGGTGTTCTTAGGAACCTGCTCAGCGCATGAGTGCAGTTAGGTATTCACTCTTTCTCATTCTTTGGATGGATTTGCTGAGACTGAAATGGGCACTGCTGATTTTACAGACCCTCTCCTTGGTCTCATCCTGGAGGTCTGGTGAGAATGCCTTAGATTTGATTTGTTGGGCAGCTGTGGGTACCATGCTGTTGCAGACAGTCTGGTGGCAGGCGTTTCCCCTTGGACACACCTGGCGGAGCACAGCTTGTAGTAATGTTAGCAGCACTTTTCCTTAAGTCTCTTAGTCTAGGACTTTATGTGTCTAATACTCTGTTTTTCTTTATTTGAATATTGTTGGTTTTTTAAATTTGTCCTCAAATAATGTGCATAAACGTTCTCTGGACACTGAGGGGTCCACCCTCACAGAGAGGACGTAGGTGCTGAGCCAGGTCCCTTGGGTAGTTTGTATCTGTAAGTTGCTCTTAGCTGTCCGCAGCGTGGGGTGCCTCTATTCGTCTACTGGGAAATTCCCTTCAAGGTTTTCAGCTTCTGCTTCTTTGTTACTTTTATCTTTTGCAGTTCTGGGATCACACCCAGGACCTTGCACATGCCCAGAAGGTGCTGAACCTCTGAGCTGCAGCTCCAGCCCCAGAGCTCCCAGTTCAGGGTTAGTTCTATGAACTGTGATAAGCTTCAGAGGCCCTTCACGGTCATCAGCTTGGATGTTCACTTCCGCAGGTTCTGTTGAAGGCTTTCATAGCGAATCTGAAGTCAAGGTCCCCCACCGTTCGTCGAACAGCAGCCAGCTCAGCGGTGAGCATCTGCCAGCACTCCCGCAGGACACAGTACTTCTACAGCTGGCTCCTCAATGTGCTCCTCGGTAAGAAGGGGGCATGTGCTTGCTCAACTCACCAGCGCTTACGCAGGGTAGGGCCCTGAAGATCTTTAACACCCAACGATCCCTTAGCTTCCAGGCCAGGCCAATGGCTGCTGGGTAAATCTGAGCTGCACTGGGGCTGCTTTGAGTTCCCATGGGGTCCCTGTGCTCATGCATAAAGCAGCTGTGCCCAAGGACACCAGGCAGTGGATATAGGCCACTGTCAGCATGCCTGCCTTCCCAGCCTGGCTCTCCATCCGTGGGGCCTGAGTCTGCCCATCACCCTATAGGACAATTTCTCCTGTGGAGTGGGCAACTGGAAAGCAGCAGGAGCGAGTGCTGGAGTGAGCCTGTGGACACGGAAGGGCGACTGCGGATGTGTCGTCCTGCAGAGATCCCCCTGGATCAGGCCCACAGTCTGTTCTTCCATAGTGACGGATGCGTTTGTTTTCTAAGAGAGAGCGAGAAAGAGAATCAAATTTATTTTTTATAAGTTTTATTTATTTTTTCATGTGATTTTATTTTTTCCAACACTTGGTTTTGTATGTGGTGCCAGGCAAGTGCTCTCTCTGAGCCACCTCTCCAGCCCCACTGTAACATCTGTGTCCTTTTAGCCCTAACAGTCTTAGGGTTAGGCTGTCCTGTGAGTGTGTTCTTAGTAACAAAGTATGCCATGCATCTCCAAGCAACAGATCAGCTCTTGAACAGTCCTTGGCTGCCTTTGTAGGTCTGCTGGTTCCTGTGGAGGATGAACACCCCACGCTCCTCATCCTTGGGGTGCTGCTCACGTTGAGGTATCTGGTACCCTTGCTGCAGCAGCAGGTCAAGGACACAAGCCTGAAAGGCAGCTTTGGGGTGACGCGGAAAGAGATGGAAGTCTCTCCCTCTGCAGAGCAGCTTGTCCAGGTGGGAGCCACGGGGGTGACTCTGGTCTCTGCACTTAAACAGCAAACACATGGAGACCCGGTTAATCTGAGTGAAAAGAGGCAGAGCCAAGGCCTAGCAGTGTGGGCTCCGCCACGTGATTGTCGGGTCTCATCCTAGGGACCACCTCTAGCATGTGACCTCTGGGTGTCATTGTCAGCACGAGTAAAGAAAAGATGCTATGTATCAGTTAAGCCCTCTAGACCCCTCACCTGGCACAGAGACTGCTGTTAGCCTATTCCTAAAACTGGGAGTTGGAAAGTGTGCCCGTCCATTTAGTGCGAGTGAATACTGCTTGAGTGGCCCTGGGTGCCAGGCGCGGAGTGGGTGCTGGGGACGCAGTGGAGAGCATTTCCCATGCAGCTTCTGCCCTGTGGCCTAGCACACTGGTCTGAGCAGGGTGGCACACTGAGCGTGTGAGGGCAAAATGTAGACTCTGGTACACTGACAGGAGTACAGCATGCTTCTTTTTTAAAGAGAGAGGGAGAGAGTGAGAGAGAAAGAGAATCAGTTTTATTAATTTTTCCATCTGGCCTTTGCTTCTCTGACACTTAGTTGTGTACATGGTGCTGGGGTTTGAACCCAGGTCCTCGCCAGGCAAACGTTCCCATCACTGAGCCACCGCTCCAGCCCCTCTTATGTGCTTTTTTTTGGAAAAAAAAAATGAAGATGTATTCCAGCAGGACAAATAAATTCAACAAAAAGGAAGCCCTGAGATTCAAGAGATCAACTCTTTGACCCAGGGATGTACTCAGAGCAGTCCTGCAGTGACTGTTAAACAGAATAGGAGCTCCAGGAAGCGTTCTACAGCAAACCTGACTGAGGAAGGGGAAAGGGAAGGCACATCCATGTGTTGTTCGCAAGGAGGGGAAGAGGCCATAAGTACCTTCATGAAAACAAGCAAGATTTTTAAAAGTGGTCCATTACGAAGCACAATAGCATGTAGTGTTTTGTTTTTTTTTTTCCCAGTCAAGCGCTGTACCACTGAGCCTCATTCCCAGCCCCTAGAATGTAGAATAATCTCAAGTAGGTAATACATTATAATGAAAGAGAATCTGTTTGACCATTATGCTTGGAACATTGTCTTTTAAGTGCCACAGAGTCATAATGAAATGCTTCTTCTTGAGTCATCAAAAGGTTTTGGAGTGCACATGGTAAAATTAAGCTTTTGGCTTGGTGTCCAGGCAGAGCATGTCCACTTGGCCTTGCGTAGCAGTATGCTATGTGGTCAGCCTGGACAGTCTGGAGCAGGGCTTTGCTGACATTACAGAGTGACGGAGCTGGTGAAGGGAGCGTGGGCAGTGGTCTGCTGATTGCATGTCAGGAGCTGCAGATGCTCCGTTTAGAATGGCAGCTTCACAACCCAGGTCTGGTTGGCAACCTCAGCAGGGTCCACGACATTTTCTACCAGGGCCAGAGGGCAAATGTTCCAAGCCCTACGTGCCTTACTTTGTCCATTGCAGCTCCTCAGCTCCACCACTGTGACATGGCAGTGGCCACACAGCCAGAGGTGTACTGAGCTCCAGTGAAATGGGAAAGGCAGGCCTGGGCTAGATGTGGCCTTGGACTGGAGCTCGCCAGCTGTGATGTAGGGTTATGGATATCTCTATCAGAAGAGCTAGAAAAGAGGATTAAAGGTAGATACCTGAGGACTTTGCCTTTCTATTTTGTACACTTCTGTACTGATTTTTTTTTAAAGAGAGAGAGAGAAAGAGAGGGTTAATTTGATGTTTTCATCAATTCTTATTTTTTCTCCCTCAGTTGTGTATATGGTGCTAGGGATCAAACCCAGGTCCTCATGCATGCCAGGCAGGGGTTTTGCTGCTGAGCCATCGCTCCAGCCCCTGATTTTTTAAATGTATTTTGTGATTGTAAAGTAGGGTTGGCAAGCTTAGCAAATATAAACAAAAAATGCCAGTGAAATTTGAATTTCAGATAAGTAATAACTTCATGATAGAAGTGTTTTCCAAATCATGTGGGACATACTTACACTACAGAAGTCTTTGATATTGTTGTAAATTCAGGTGAACAGGCTACCTTTGTTTCACCTGGCATCACATGAATTGTGATGGTATTAAAAGCACTTAGGATTGACACATGCCTTTAAAATTTGAGGAGGTGACTCTCCTTGCAGCCATGTTTCTGATTGTTGCACGTGCCCGCCTGGCCACCCGGTGTCTGTTGGGCTCTTCCCTTTCCCAGTCATCAGTTTCCAGCATGGAGATCTGAGTTAGCGTGCTGCTGCTCTGGTGCGAGTCTGCTGTTTACTTCTAGAGCCTGGAAAACCACAGGAATTGAGAAGGCAACCTGGACACTAATGACCACACTGGTAGAGGTCATGGAGAGGCGTTTTCGGGGAGAAATTCCTAGGCTCACACTGCTCTAGCACAGGCCTGTTGATGGACAGTGAAAGCTGGGACTGATCGCCTGCCTCTGTTTCCAGGTTTATGAGCTCACTTTGCATCACACACAGCACCAAGACCACAACGTGGTGACCGGGGCGCTGGAGCTCTTGCAGCAGCTCTTCCGCACGCCCCCTCCGGAGCTGCTGCAAGCGTTGACCACGCCAGGGGGGCTTGGGCAGCTCGCTGCAGCTCAGGAGGAGGCCCGAGGCCGAGGCCGCAGCAGGAGCATTGTGGAACTTCTAGGTGCGTTCTCAGCAAGGTGTGCACATACCTAATTGTGGGTATGCTTGTGACCCTCTGGTGCATTGTGGGTCCACAGTCAGGCCTTGCCCATATGTGGAGTACAGGGTTCACAAACAGAAGACCTCAAGTTTACAGAGGTGGAAGGTGACAGACCAAACATTTAATGTCTGGCCTCCTGGTGCTACCTGTGACTTGACTACTTGGATTTTTAGGTGTCATTAAATGAAAGTGTTAGGGAAAATAGTTCTGGGACTTTGAGTAGATTTGCCCATGATGGTATCTTCCAGCCTGCAGGAAGCTTGACAGTTCCCTTGTGCCCTCCGGCTCCTGAGTTCAGAGAAGCCCCTTGCATTTTGAGCCCTTGCACGAGGTGCTTCAGCCCTATCTCTGCTCTTTCCTGGGAGCCGGACCCTCATCCCCTGAGGGGCTGCTGCGCTCGAGCAGGGACTTGGCGAGTTCTTTCCTGGGAGCTGGGATAACTGGGAGTTTTCTGCCTTTCCTGAGCCTTTACTTGCTGCATTGACAAGCTAGAGCCAACGTGGGCATCTAACTTGCCTGAACCACGAGCAGGGAGTTTTCATATGCCCTGTCTGGTGTCCTTTGCAGCAAAGGACTCTAGAAAGTGTGATTCATGCCTTGCAGCTAATGGGTAGAAATATTCACCTCTAGTGATTGTTTCCAGTACAAATTCATAATTATTAGTTGGCCAAATAATCTGACCTCTCTAAACTTTTTTTTTTTGTTCCAGGGCTGGAACCCAGGGGTGCTTAACCACTGAGCCCCATCTGAGCCCCCTCTTCTTTCCTCCTGAGCCACTGGGATTACAGGAGTGCACCACTATGCCTTTTTTTTTTTTTTTTAAGAGAGAGTGGGACAGTGAGAGAGAAACAATTTTTTATTTAGTTTTTCATGTGGCTTTTATTACTCTGAGACTTCATTACTTCATTGTGTATGTGGTGCTGGGGTTCGAACCCGGGTTGGGTTCTTACGCATGCCAGGCAAGTATGATACCATTGAGCCACAGCTCCAGCTCCCCGCCACCAGCTTAATTTTTTTTTTTTTTAAAGAAAGAGGGACAATAAGGGGGAGAGAGAGAGAGAAAATAAAAATTTTTAATTTAGTTTTTCACGTGGCTTTCATTGCTCTGACACGTAGTTGTGTACATGGTGCTGGAGTTTGAACCTGTGTACTTGCGGGGCAAGCACCGGAACTACCGAGCCACCATTCTAGCCCCCCAGCTTAAATATTTTTAATTTGACTTTTAAAATGCAACTTATTTGAACTCTTTTGACATTAAGTCCTATCTTTAGAACTATATATTTGAGTATTAATGTAACTTTTATATTAAAATTAAAGTGTTGGGGGCTGGAGCAGTGGCTCAGCAGTTACAGTGCTTGCCTGGCATGTGTGAGTACGTGGGTTCAAACCCCAGCACCGCATACACAACCAAATGTCTGTGCAATGAAAGCCACATGGAAAACGAAATAAAATTGATTCTCTCTCTCTCTCATTGTCCTTCTCTTTAAAAAATAAATAAATAAATAAATAAAATAAAAACAGTGTTGCTGAGTACAGTGACACACACCTGTAAACCCAGCAGCTCAGGAGGCTGAGGAAGGATCGCAAATTCAAAGCCAGCCTCAGCAACTTAGTGAGACCCTGTCTCAAAATAAAAAATATAAATGTCTGGGGTTGTGGCTCAGTGGTTAATCACCTCTGGGTTCAATCCCTGGTACCAAATAAATAATTGAAGTGTTCACTGTGTATTTTAGCACTTCCTATGGAAATATGCTAGTAGTTTCTCTTGTTTTAAAGTCAAAGTTTTTGGATGATACTTAGTTTTTTCTGGATTTTAGCAGCTTGCTGCCTTACATTCATCTGTTACTTTTTGTCATTTACAGCAGGAGGGGGTTCCTCATGCAGCCCTGTCCTTTCAAGGAAACAAAAAGGTGATTATTTCAGAAATCTACACTTTGTTTACTCTCACTGCGTTCTCTGATTTCCTCAATGTGTCAGACTTTTCATGTCTTCCGAGTAGAGTGATTGGGTGGCAACTGTTGCTGGGATCTGATAACTAGGCCTGAAGCTATATAAGGTGGCTTTTTTTCCTTCTCTTTTCTTAGAGGAAGAGGGACAGAAAATTGATTTATGTCTCATCTGGCCTTTGTTTCTCCGATACCCAGTTGTGTGCGTGGTGCTAGGGTTCAAACCTGCATCCTCACGCAAGCCAGGCAAGCACTGCAACCACTGAGCCACCACTGCTCCAGCCCCTCCGTGGTGTTTTAAAATTGCTTCTGTGACAGCATTGTCACAAACTTCTTTTTTCCTGTTTGGTATTTTATTGTTTTCATTGTACATTTCTAACACTTGAGGTCAGGGGTCAGTAAACTTCTGTAAAGGGCCAGAGAGTAAATGTTTTTGCCTTGTGAGCCATAGGGTCTCTTTGCACCTCTTAACTGCCCTGTGGCAGGAAAGTGACTGTGTCTGTGATGTGGCGGAACTTCATTTGCACATTCAGGCTGGCCCACTCCTGATTTCAGGGAATGTATTACATTTCATAAAGGTAACCTAACCCTCCTAATAAATTTTGTTTAGAATTAGAAATATTATTAGTGGGGCTGGAGCTGTGGCCTGGCGGTATGGTGCTTGCCTAGCATGTGCGAGTACACGGGTTCAAACCCCAGCACCCACGTACACAACGAAGTGTCTGAGCAACAAAGGCCATGTGAAAAACTAAAATAAAAATTGCTTCTGTCTTTCTCCGTCTGCCTCTCTCACTGTCCCTCTATCTTAAAAAAATATATATTATTAGTGTTCTTTGATTAATTAATTTAGCCCTGCTTATCATTTTTTAGCCGTATTTTAATTTTGAACATACCAAAATGTAATAAAATTAAATAGTTTTTATTGTTAATGTGTTTCTAATATAGTCTGGTGATTTTCATATACATTTACTTTGCAACACCAATAATTTTCTTTTCATATGGACTTCCATAGGAAAAAATTACTGACATTTTGTTTTGACATCTGAGAAGACTAATCCTTTTTGTGTGTGTCATGATTTATGTTTGAGAGCCTAATAATACCGCTTGCAGTATCGAGTGGGATCTTAACAGGAGCCATGTTCTAGCCGTCACAGAGTTACATAAATCTCTCCTCAGAGAACTTGGAATCAAGCTGGGCGAGGTGGCTGGGATCTGTAATCCAGCTGTTTGGGAGGCTGAGGCAGGTGGATGGCTTGAACCCAGGAGTTTGGGTGGGACTAGCCTGGGCAGCATAGTGAGGCCCCATCTCAAAAGAAACCAAGACATTTGGACCATCATGGTGTGGAATGCTTAGTTGAGTTTGTGACTTTATAGTCCTGTGTTCTTGCGTAAGGACAGATTTTTAGACATATAAGAGTCATTTTTCAGAGACATTGATTTAGACGACTCCTTGACATCCTAAGATGAGTTGTTCTGCCCTCTTCTAAGTGCTTAGGATATGGGATATTTCCACTATTATTCTTTTTTTCTCCCCCCAGCCCCCTTTAAAGTGGGAGTTTTCAAACTTTTTTTGTTCAGGTCAAAGGACAAAGATGAAAATCAGTTGTGTTGGATGTGGGCTAGGGTGAGGGTTGGAGGTGGCCTGGACTCCGTTCTCTGGTGGCAGCTGCCCTGCCCTGGGGAGAGTTCCTCAGCCCGTTTGCACACCCCTGAGTTGGAGAATAGAGCCTGCTTCCATTAAGGCCCACCGTATAGCTTCATGCCGTGTGGCTGTGTTCCTCTCACCTGGATTGTGGGCTCCTTTGCTGATTTTGTGCTTTTAATGTCAGATCCTGTAAGTTTGTGGAAGTTAGCACAACTCTGACTTACTTTAGAAACCGGAAATTGTCAGGAACTTTAGATAGTGTCATTCATTGACTCTTGTATGCAGTGTAGCTCTAATGATTTAGTGAGTCCAGTTAAATCACATTTCAGTTTTTGGTTTCTTTTTTCTCATGAATATAATTTTGAACATGAGCTGTAAAATGTATTTTTAGAACTTTGTTAAAGAAGTAAAGAAGTACTCATCCTCGTATTGTATAATGCTTGAGTTCGGATCATAATCCACAATTTAGAAAAATTAGATGATAATAAAATGACTGATTTTTATTTATATATAAAATTTTACATATAAATTCTGAGGTGCCATTGGATATAGGAGATGGACATTCCAAGGCTAATAGAATTGATCTTTTCAGTCATACCTTCCCATTTTAAGTTAACAGTAACAATAATCTAGATAATAAATATTGGTTGTTAAAAGATCTTGTACGGTGTGACAGTCATTGCTTTTAACTTTTCTCCACATAGGTTTATTGAATTTAATAGTATTCTGAACACAATACTTTGTGCATTCTTTGTGTTTAACACTTTAGAGGTATAACATATATAATGGTAAACTGTGTGAGGGCAAATTAAATATAGTTTTGAGTTTAGGACACATGTTTATTTGATTTTTCAAGTTCTGCTTAGAGCAAGGTTACAGGAAACATGGTGCATTGTTTACTAGGCAAAGTGCTCATGGGTGAAGAGGAAGCCTTGGAGGATGACTCAGAATCAAGGTCGGATGTCAGCAGCCCTGCGTTTACAGGTAGTTGTTGTCAGTGACTCCCTGTCTGCCCCCTGCCCTCCCTGGTCCCTGCTGGCTTCTTTTGTTATGTGCGTGTGACTCTGTTTCCCTGCATGTAGGTGCTTTGGAGCTGGGCTTTTCCTCCCTGAGCATCACCGTGGTAGGGTAGGGCGTTGCGGGTGCAGTTGTGAGGGAGGGATGAAGAACCGTGGGTGATTTAACTAACAGTTTTCCAACTTATTCTTTGTGTACTTCATAAAAGATGAGTTCTAACGTAGGATATTAACAACTGCATTAAACAAGGGTGGTTCAGAATGTGTAATCCTATCCAAAAGAATATTTTTAGATTAATTGAAATTTAGTCCAAGCTGTTTGGGAAGGGAAGTCCAAATAATGTCAGTGGTAATTACTCATTCTTTTATATTACAAAACAAAAATAGTTTTTCTTTCTGATAACAAAACTAGAAAAGTTAACACAACAAAAAAATTACCCTTGTCTGTAGCAGTGCTCATAACCTAGTCACCCAGGAGTGACCACTGCCCACAGCCTGGGCTCCATCTTTCTGAAGTAGTATTTATTTATTTTCCATCTGGCCTTTGTTTCTCTGACACCTAGTTTTGTATGTGGTGCTGGGGTTTGAACCCATGTCCTTGCACATGCTACGCAAGTGTTCCAACTGCTTAGCCATGGCTCCAGCCCTAATAGTCAGGTTTGAAGACTGCTCTGTACGCTACAAGTTCGTAATTTCAGTGCATTTCAGGATGTTTTGCAGTTAGGACATTTGATGACAGTGAGCTGTTTGTCCTTTGGTCACCTTGATGCCCTGGTGGGACTTTCACCTGACCCGTAAGCGCTTCTTTGTCTTCAGCCTCTGTGAAGGGCGAGCTTGCTGCTGCTTCGGGAGCCTCCACTCCTGGTTCTGTGGGGCACGGCATCATCACCGAGCAGCCGCGGTCGCAGCACACGCTGCAGGCGGACTCTGTGGGTTTGTCTGGGTGCGATTTGGCCAGCGCTGCCACCGATGGGGATGAGGAAGACATCTTGAGTCACAGCTCCAGCCAGATCAGTGCTGTCCCATCGGACCCTGCCATGGATCTGAACGATGGGACCCAGGCCTCGTCGCCCATCAGCGACAGCTCGCAGACCACCACTGAAGGGCCTGACTCAGCAGTCACCCCCTCTGACAGTTCTGAAATTGTAAGTGGGTAGGGGGCTCCCCACCTTGCAGGGCTCCCATGTCCTCCTGAGCTCTTTCCTGGAGGCCAGACCTCATGCGCATTTTTCTCCTGACTCCACCCCCACCAGTCACAGCAGAGAGGCTAGCAGCTCAGGTCTGTGGGAAGGCTGGTCCTTGTCCTTCCCTGCAGGATGCAGCCTAGTGCCAGGCACTCCGCTGGAGCCGCGTGTGTTTGATGGTCACTTGACTTCCCTGGGCCACTCACTGGTGACTCCACTCCTCAGGGAGCTCATTGATAGAGAGATCTGTGGTCTTCACCCCTTTCTGATTTTTCAGAAGCATTTTCAGCATACCCATTTTATAACTGAATTTCAGTCCCGTTGGTCCCTGGAGTTGACAGACAGGGGCCCTCCAGGGTTGTCTGTCCGCTGCCTTGGGTCTGGTACAAGCGCACGATGAGTTTCATGCTCACTGCTTTTCTCTCTGTTGTGGTGAAGTAGACACGATGTGGGTTTGGCCATCTTAGCCTGTGTACCCCTCTTAGCGGTGCTGGGGATCAGTGTCTTATGCACATTTCAGTGGTATCAGACCCATCTCAGTGGTGTCATGCAGCCATCTCCCTAGACGTCATTTCTGTCCCTGAGAGACACTAGTTTCCTCTGCCCTCCCCAGCACCTGGGAGCCGTCCCTGTCTCTGAGTGTGACGACTGTTGTTCTTTTTTTTTAAAGAGAGAATCAACTTTATTTAGTTTTTCACATGGCCTTCGTTGCTCCAACACTTAGTTGTGTACGTGGTGCTGGGGTTTGAACTCAGGTCCTCATGCTCGCCAAGCAAGCACCGAAACCCTGAGCCACCGCTGCAGCCCACGACCATTATTCTTATGCAGCTGCAGTCCTTGTCCTTCTGTGATTTGCTCATTTCACTTAGTGACATGTCAGAATTTCACTGTGTTTTTCAGAATGTCTGGGCTCTTCCACGTATTGATAGACATCATTTCGCTTGTCCCTTTATCTGTTGATGCACGTTGGAGTGCTTCCATATTTTAGCTATCATGAATTGTGCTGCTACGAACATGGATGTGTGTATATCTCTTTGCTTTCTGTTTTTTTGGGTATATACTCAGAAGTGGAATTGTTTTCACACTCCAGTTTTAATTTTAAGAAGTTTATGCCATTTAATGTTTTATATATTTTATTAAGGACATGGAATGCATTTTTCGACTTGCCTCTAAATTTTAAATTAGCCAAAACATTTCTAAGATAGAAATGCGATGAATTACAAATGCACAGTAGCACATGCTTTGCTGTGGGGCCATAGCAGTTTTGGGCTGGGTCACCTGCTGCCCTACCCAGTGCTGTCACCTGCAGCTTGATGTCCTGGTGTGAAAGGTGGGGATCTATGATCAGCCTTCCGCTTGGAGAACCGAACCGAACTGCTTCCCGGACCATTAGGACCATTAAGGAGCAACACATACACTCTTGAGATGTGTCTCGTTGACCTTGTCTTTATCACTGGTGAAGTACTTATGTGTCCTTTAATCCCTCGCTGTTTGTTTAAGCATAGCATATTCATTGAATGCCTGTTGTGTTCTAGGATTGTTGAAAACGTAGGGATGAGGTTGAAGCTCTAGCACCCAGAACTTCTGCTTTCCTGCAGCTACCATTCCAGGACAAGGTGGTCAGGGCTTCCTAAAGGGGGCAGATAGGACATATCCTCGGTGTTATGGGCTGTGTGGGCTCTGTGGCCAGTTTAATTTCTCTCAACTTTGCTGTTAGGTGCAAAAGCCGCCCCTGGTAGTAGGTAAACAGGTGAGTGCCCTGGTGGTCCAGGAAAACCCTGTCTGAAAGCAGACCCTGGGCCAGCTCAACCCACAGACCACCATTCACCCACCCGTCTTCCAGAGCATGCATGCGTGTAGCCGGATGGTAAGCCAGCCGTTGGATCGTGTAAACAAGTACCTAGCAGATGGTAGCAAGGACTTCAGAAAGATGCTGCCACGGCCGGGGCTCCCTCAGTGGACACTGCCTGCTGGGAGGAAGCCTGGCCCTGCTGACCCTGGCTGGGTCTCACTTTGTGTCTGTGAGGTGGAGGCTGATGGGTGCCTGCGTGAGACTGCTCTGGAGACGTAGGTGTAGAGCACAAGGGTGTGTGGGGCGGTCAGCAGATGCCACTCACTGTTTTGGTGAAGGGCTCGTTTTAGCTTCTTAACTAGCTGGACTTGGGGGAAGTAAACCTTCTGGAGGGGAAGGTAGTGGAAATGTCCTTCTTCATTGCTCTTGATCAGGTAGTTTGGTTTTTTTTGTTTTTTTTTCCTCTCTGAGAAATTGGAAGTGATTTTTTAAAAAAATGATATAGCAATATTGTTATTTCAGTAATAGTTTGCTAGTGCTTTGAGAATCCAGACAGATTTCAAGTGGATGTAAACATTTTGCAGTGTGGAATCATGTCCTAACCTCATTGCTAAACAATAGTGGTTATAAGGTGTTAGATTTTTGTTTAGAAGTATTGTTCTTATTTCTAACTTACTGTAAAGTTTGTTCTTGAAGATGTGAGTTTTCTTTGGGTTTTTTCTTTTTCTTCCCTCTATTAGAGCAGTTTCTAGGTTGGAATTTCTTTGGAATGTTCAGAGCTGCAAAAGCTTTTCTTAATGTGGAAGTGACATGTGATCTGTAAACTCCTGCCAGTTTCTACACCATACACTCATGCACGCTGACTAAGTAGTCTTTGTGTTCAGTGTGTGTTGTGTCCCATGCTGTTTGTGGCTTTTGCCTTGCCGTATTAGAGGGCTGGTGGCTCGGCGACCACACTTGAGAACACTCACAGCCTCCTTGATCCTCGTAGGTGCTAGATGGTGCTGATAGCCAGGTCTCGGGCGTGCAGCTTGGTCAGCCGCAGGATGAAGAAGACGAAGCTGACGATGTTCTTCCTGATGAGGTCCCAGAAGCTTTCAGAAGCTCTTCTCTGGGTGAGCCGACCTCAGGTGCTGTGCTGGGAAACACTCTCACTTCCCACCGGGGGCTTCCTAATTTCATCTTTGCTTCTAAGAATGAGTTGTCTGACCTCTGTTTTCCAAGTTGTCAATAGCAAATGAAAATGACCCATTTAGGAATGATCATATTTTTCTGGATCTGAGTCTGTGCTTCCATGTGGTTGTATGTAGGTACGCTTGTGTGTTTTTGTTGGAAACTTGGCAGTCAGTCTTAACTTTTCTGTTTTCAAGCCCTTCAACAAGCACACTTACTGGAAAGCGTGGGCCACAGGCAGCCCTCTGATAGCAGTATAGATAAGCTGGCGTCAAGAGCTGAGGCTGCTGAGTCGGCGGAGCTGGAGAGCAAGGTGAGCTCCTTAGGAGAGCAGCAGCGCTCTGTGTCTGAGGCCTTGGGAGGCTTCCAGCTTCCCGTCTCTGGGCGTTTTCTTTCCACTTGAAGCACTGACCCCTCCCTAGGCTGGCCTTTCTTGTCTGTCTGTCTAGGGACTATGCAGATTCAGTCTCTTGGAGAGGCTTCTCCGTGCTGAGTGCTGTCTGGCCTGGTTTCTTGGGCCATTCATTTGATGCCTATGCATGACCTTGTAAACGTTTCTTGTTCTTGTTCCAGTGAACTGTTGGAAACACCTCTTTTTGTATTGTTAACTTTTTGCAGGCAAGTATACTGTCTTTCCAGTGAATTTTAAATTTGTTGAGGGCCTTGTCAAGTAGATGTGCGTCCTCCACAGTTCTTCCTCCTTCATTCCAGGCCTGCTCCTTCTAACCTTGTGACTTCTGCCTCCCATCTCCTTCCTGTCCAGTGCACCCTCCCTGCCTCCTGAGCCATGATCCATGTCGTGGGGCTCTGACTTGCTGGCCATTCTGTTCAGCTGTGTTCTCATGTATGGGGGCAGAAACAGGCACATCTGTCCCTGGCATCTGGCAGAACTGCTGCTCTGGAATTACTTGTTGAATGAGCTAATGAACGAGGGTACTGGTTCTCTGATTGTAAGACAGCGTCCCTTCCTTTGTTGTAGCCTTGCCGAATCAAAGGTGACATAGGGCAATCTACTGATGATGATTCTGTTCCTCTGGTCCATTGTGTCCGCCTTCTGTCGGCCTCATTTTTGCTCACTGGGGAAAAAAATGGTAAGCATGGAAGGGCAGGTGCAGAGGTGAGACTTGAGGTTTCAGAGGTCAGCCTGGGGCCCGTTGTCACCTCGTTATTGGAGTGGGCTCTGTGGGAAGGAGGAAACAAGAGGGGCAGGTAGTTTATTAGGTCTAGTTTTATCTACTTGAAAAGGCTGACAGTGGCCCTGATGCTTTCTTTGCAGCACTGGTTCCAGACAGGGACGTGAGGGTTAGCGTGAAGGCCCTGGCCCTCAGCTGTGTTGGAGCAGCCATAGCCCTGCACCCAGAATCTTTCTTCAGCAAGCTGTACAAAGTTCCTCTCGACGCCACAGAGCACCCTGGTATGTGTACCACTCTCCTCCTTCCCTCAAGTTGTATTGCTGTTTTAAAGACGGTTTCTAAGAGTCGTGGTGATTTTAGAGCAGTGTTTTGAGTTAGGTTGTGCATTTGAGCTGCGTTTTACCTTTGTATATATACGTAAATAATAATATTCCTAGTTTCATGGGCTCCCTTAAGATGCTGCATTTGTAATTGAAACATGCAAAGCATTAAAGCACAAACCACATTGTCAAAATTGTTCTGAGCTGGGGGCAGGAGAGGTGGCTCAGTGGTAGAGTGCTTGCCTGGCATGTGTGAGGATCCAGGATCCATCCCCAGTACCATGTACACAAGTAAGTGGAGAAAAAACATAAATCAGATAAATAAAAAATTCACTCTTTCTCTCTTAAAAAAAAAAAAAAATGTTCAGAGTCACTCTACTTGGCCAGACGTTAACTGTCGGAGATGAGTGGAGCCTGGCTGAGACTGGCTAGGGCACCGGCATGTCCTGTCTCCTGTCACGGTCACTGTGCAGGATTAATTATCCCCTGCTTGCTCTTCGTCTTTTTCTGTGGGCAAGAGGGCACATTAGCTACGTGTGTAGTAGTTGGTTTTTTTCAGACCTTTATTTTGCAATGAAATCTTGTAATTTTGATCATAAATTTTGCAGTTATAATCTAGAAAATCTGTTAGGTTGAGGAGGTGTCATCAATATGATGAATCTAGAAACTTCTTTTTTAAGAGAGAGGGACAGTGAGAGAGAAAGAGAATCAATTTTATTTAGTTTTTCATATGACTTTTGTTGCTCTGGCACTTCATTGTGTAGGTGGTGCTGGGGTTTGAACCTGCGTCCTCACGCATGCCAGGCAGGCGCTGTAACCATTAGCTACCTCTCCAGCTCCTGGAATTCTTAAATACTGAGCACTTTTTACCATTTAGTCTTAATTATAGTCAAGTCATTTGCAGATTCGGAAAGCCCCCCTCTTTTTCTTTTATGAGAACTAAGCTTTAGTTTGAGCTGGGAAGTTAATGGCTGGCTGGGCGATTTGTCCCCACAGCGGAGCAGTATGTCTCAGACATCCTGAACTACATTGATCATGGAGACCCGCAGGTCAGAGGAGCCACCGCCATTCTCTGTGGGACCCTCGTCTGCGCTGTCCTCAGCAGGTCCCGCTTCCATGTGGGTGACTGGCTGGGCGCCGTCAGAACTCTGACAGGTAACGGCCGCTCTGCAGTGGTGCTTGCTAGACTCCATTGCTGTGTTGAATGCCCTCAGAGGTGCTGATCCTGTGTTCTTCGGCCTAGGAAACACATTCTCTCTGGTGGACTGCGTTCCTCTGCTGCGAAAGACTTTGAAGGATGAGTCCTCTGTCACTTGCAAGCTGGCTTGTGCTGCTGTGAGGGTGAGCGCGCTGTGTGACCGTTCTTTTGGCTGACATTCTGCCATGGTCATGGCTCGGGCTGGAGCTCAGTCTGTGGCCTTCTCACATCTACAACTGTAGACATGGTTGATATCCACGCGTCCATCACTCAGCTTTAGGAAAAGCATCGCCAATAACGTTAACGCTTAGTAAACGCTAGTTCAAGTTTTAGTCCTTAGAATGCTTAGTTGCTATATATTTTCTCCTAAAGGATATTTTTAGAAATACATCTTGCTGCTATTAAATGTAAAATCTGTTGAATAAAAAATACTGCCTTAGGCCTACAGAATGCCAAAGACAGTGAGCCCTAGGGATCATTTAATCAGTGTCTGATTTTGTGTCAGAGGGAGTGGCCTCGGTCCCTGAGGTGAGAGATTGGGACCTTTATGTACCAACTGGCTCAGACATCACAGTTGGCCTGAAAATCAACCAGTGAAGAACAAGAAGCTCCGCATGGTCAGATGTGTACAGAACCTCCCTTTCCAGGCCTCTCGCGCCTGATTGTTCTTGTGCAGTCTGAGTCGTGTTTCCTCTTGAGCACAGGCAGGGCAGTGTGTTACTGGCTGGGAGCCGATGCTCAGGCTACAGGGCACAGCAGAGACTGAAGAGCACAGGGACATGCACAGGGGCTCCTTGGTGTGGGTCCCTTGCCCTTTGGGTCTGAGGTTTGTGTTGAGTTGCTGGTAGGGTTCTGCTGTACATCTCCGTGTGGCCAGTGGTAAGGACTTGTGACATTGCTGTTCAGCAAGAGGGAGACATTTGCTTTCAACCCTGCATTCACTGAGATGAAAGATACACCGTGAGCATTTCTAAGCACCTGCAGCTTCTCCGGTGAGGTTGAAGAGCCCCCGCGCCGGCAGGTGTGTGCGTGCTGTTAGAGGGTGCTGAGCCTGTTGCCCTCCCCTGACTTCTTCCAGCACTGTGTCTCAAGTCTCTGCAGCAGCAGCCACAGCGACCTGGGATTGCAGCTGCTGATTGATGTGCTGGCCCTGAGGAGCAGCTCCTACTGGCTGGTGAGGACAGAGCTCCTGGAGACTGTGGCGGAGATCGACTTCAGGTATGTGAGTTGAGTTCATTGGCTTAGCGCGTCAAAACTCAGAAGTTCAAATTCAGACGTAATGAATGGTGCTGGCAAGCTTCCTGTCCGTTCTGAGTCTGCCTGGCCCAGGGGGAAGACAGGGACGTTCTCCTTTGCAGTGTGGGGTTTTTTTTTTTGTTTTTTGTTTTTGTTTTTGTTTTTTAAGAGAGAGGGACAGAGAGAGAGAGAATCAATTTTATTTAGTTTTTCATGTGGCTTTCATTGCTCCGACACTTCGTTGTGTACGTGGTGCTGGGCTTTGAACTTTCATACTTGCACATGAGGGCCAAGCGCCATAACCTCTGAGCCACCGCTCCAGCCCTGTTTTTATTGGGGTTTTTTTTTGGGTTTTGCAAAATTTTTTAAAAAAAATTTACAGACAGGTAGAGGACTAGATTTTTCTGTAGTGTCAGTTAAATGTTAATGTATGGTGGAAATAAGAGCCGTCAGTTTTATCGTCTGTCTTATTTTTTAATGTGGCTTTCTGTCTGTTCAGTCACGTTTAGCGGTTGCGTCTGTTTAACAGTAGTCCTCGCTAAGTGTGGGCGCGGCCGCTGGGACAGCGAGGTGCTGCCGCTTCCATTTTCAGTGGATTTGGGTGGAGAGATTTTCCTCAGTGCTTTTAGAGAGGAAATTGTCCTTTATCATCCTGTCTGTAAGCCACTGTGGGCCTTGTGGGTTATTTTATTTTATCCTGAGAACAGCTCTGACTGGGGGCTGTTCTCACCTCCACTCCAGTTAGGGCCACTAAGCAGGTTGGGGGGTTGCAGTGTCCCCCCTCGCGTGGATGTGACAGCTGATGTATGGGCACTCAGAGTCTTGCTGGTAGCAGAAAAGCCATCTTCCGAGTGCTGTCTTAGCGTGGAGTCGAGAGGGAATGTGACACTGAGCCCCTTCGTCTCCGTCCTTCTCTCGGCCCTGAGTGCCCCGTGTCTGGAGTGACCTGTGACCTCATTGTTGATGTGTTTTTTTGTAGGCTGGTGAGCTTTTTGGAGGCAAAAGCAGAAAGTCTGCACAGAGGGGCTCATCATTATACAGGGGTAAGCACTTGTTTTGTGAGTGTGCTGCCTTCCTGGGCCTCCCCGGTGCGGGAAAGTTCTCTGAGTGCTTGCATCGCAGCTGGTATAGAACGCCATGTCTGCGGTGGAACTGAAGGCCAGTCGTCTTGAGTTCTTCCTCACGAGCTTTCTAAATACCTCAATCTGGTCAGATACAGAGATTGTTTACTTTTCTTACCATCTCTCTAAAGCTTTTAAAGCTGCAAGAGCGAGTGCTCAACAATGTTGTCATCTATTTGCTTGGCGATGAAGACCCCAGGGTGCGACATGTTGCCGCAGCAGCCCTAGTGAGGTATTTACCAGTGCTTGGTACGAGGATGGGACGGTGGGGGCTCAAGTTAGTGTTTCGGCATTTCTGCTCTTAACTGTAAAAAAGATTGTTCAGTAACCTAAGAGTCTGAAATGATAAGTAACAAAAAATAGAGAACAGCACTGAGAAGAAAGGAGCCGCCAGCAGCTCAGACTGCCTTGGCAGTTTGCTGTGTCCTCCGCACCCGATTTTCTGCTGCCGACAGGGCCCCGAGCCAGGTCCAGCCCCAGCCCTGGGAGGGTGGGTGGGAACCATGGCTGAGTTTCTCGTGCCTTTTGAGTATATCAGCCTTCCTTTCACGGTAGGCTTGTCCCAAAGCTGTTTTATAAATGTGACCAAGGACAGGCTGATCCCGTGGTGGCTGTGGCAAGAGATCAAAGCAGTGTTTACCTGAAGCTCCTCATGCACGAGACGCAGCCCCCTTCTCACTTCTCCGTCAGCACCATAACCAGGTAGGCCTCTCCCGGCATTCGCCTGTGGGGGAAAGGGCCGGGTCCAGGTGCAGGAGGGCGCCATGCCTTTGGAAGCCTCATTGCTCGTGCCGGCTGCTGCGACTGTGCTTGTGGCGGTCCCCGGTCATCAGAATGCATGTGCACTGAAAATCTTGTGTCACTCCTGTGACTCTACAGGCAGGTGGGCTGGTGCCACCTGACTCTGCAGTTTGAGTGGCCGCTGGATGTGCAGGGTGCTTCTTGGTGTGTTGTGAGAGCTTGGGTAGTGTCCACCAGCCACGCAGACCCCTGCCACGCTGCCAACTGGGCAGAGCAGAAGCACGTTGGTGACAGTACAGAAGTCTGCGAAAGCGCTAGTGACACCCGTTGAGCTGTAGCACGTCTTTTAAGTGTTCTTTTTTTCTTAGACAGAAAGAATCAATTTTATTTATCTTTTCATCTGGTTTTTGTTTTTCTGCCACTTAGTTGTGTATATTGCTGGGTTCAAACCTGGGTTCTTGTGCATGCCAGGCAAGTGCTCTACTGCTGAGCCTCTGCTCCAGCCCTCTAGGGTTATTTGGAACATTGGTTTTACATGGAACCCTCCTTTCGGATGCAGGTTTTTTTTTTTAAACATGACCAAGCTTTTCTCAGCTTAAATGATCATTTAGTACTTTTTTTCTGAATTTGGAATTAAGCAAAATTTGAAGTCATTATTGCCAAATAAATACCATCTTTTTTTGTGTAGAGAGACCACTTTTTATAACGCACACATGAAAGTAGTTTCCAGGCTGTCTTCATTATCTTCTCTAAGAGAATGTCCTTTTTTTTTCCCTTAAAGAGAGAGGGACATTGAGAGAGACAGAGAAAGAGAGGAACAACTTTATTTAGGTTTTCACATGGCCTTAGTTGCTCCAACGCTCAGTTGTGTACGTGGTGCTGAGGTTTGAACCCGGGTCCTCGTGCTTGCCAGGCAAGCGCAGAAACCACTGAGCCACCGCTCCAGCCCCAGAGAATGTCCTTTGTTAATCTCAGAACAGGGTTTTTCTCTCTCTGGAAAGATTCTGCACAAATATTCCTTAAAGACGCGTTGAAGCAGTGTGAGACTTGCGTTGTGAGGAATTTGGCGAGCTTGTAGTACTTCGCTGTTTTTTGTTTTGTTTTGTTTTTATTTTTTTAAAGAGAGAGGATCGGCTTTGCATGTGGCTTTCGTTGCCCCGTCAACTTGTTGTGTACATGGTGCTAGGGTTTGAATCCAGGCAGGGAGTGCCAGGCAGGTGCCATAACCACTGAGCCACCGCCTCAGCCCCTACCTCGCTGTTGCTAAATGCCATTTCAGCACAAGAAGATGAGAAGCCAGCAGAAATGAATCTGATGTGGCAGCAAACTGGTGCTGGCTAGTGCGTTGAGCATTTGCCCCCAGCACCAGATGTCCAGCCGTGCTCGGACAGTTTCCAGCTGTGCAGCTGCTCCCGCTTCCCTGCCTGCCCGGCTAGAATCTTGGAGAAAACGACTCTGCAGCTACCTTCTTGTGTGTCTTGTGGGAAGGACACTGAGGGACATGAAAGTGAATTGTAGGCAGTGCCTGCGGGCGGCTAGCATTTCTAGGGGTAGGCTGGACAGATAGCACAGATGGATCGAGGGACCGGTGCCTGGGGAGCTCAGCAGTGGAGGGGGATTTCCTCCGCACGGGACTCAGGGAGGGATTGTGGGCAAGGTGGGTGAGGCTGCAAGGGACACGTAGCAGGCGTGGAGTTTCTTCCCAACTATGTCCAGATGTATTTCCAGTCTTTCCTCAACTGAGAAGTTAAGGCTGCTTTGTGTTCTTCCTTTATTTTTATGTATTTCTTGCAGTGCTAGGGATTGGACCCAGGTCCTTGCACTTGCCAGCAAACTGCCCTACCACTGAGTTACACTAGTAGCCTTTACTCTTTTTAGGGGCCTTTTTGATCTTGAAAAAATACCATATGTGAGTGGGTGGACTTGCTCAAGTCCCATGTTTTTCTTAATAGGCTCTATAGAGGCTATAGCTTACTACCAAGCATAACGGACGTCACTCTGGAGAGTAATCTCTCACGAGTCATCGCTGCTGTGTCTCACAAGCTCATCACCTCGACCACGCGGGCGCTCACGGTGAGTCTCTTTCTCTGTCAGGCTTTACGGAGGTTTTTTCCAGGGTTTCTGGTGACCAGCTGTGGTCACCATTTGTGATGCTGTGTCAGAGTTCAGCTTCTGTGGAGTCTACTAAGGGACTGCATTTGTCAGCAGAGTCTTGGCTTATTCCAAAGGAAATAGTAAAAGGCTGTTTCCTTCTGGCTGTTGAGGTACAACTTGCTGAATATAAAAAGATTGAGCTAATTTGGGAGGACATAAAAATGAAAATAAAATCCACCAGAAAAGGAGTCAAGAGTGTGGGTGATGTGGGGGTACCTCTGGTTTAGGAGCAAATGCATATCATGTTGTTACTTTATATGCATTTATGATTGTACAATGACAGTGAGAGAGAGAGAGAGAGAATCAATTTTTATTGAGTTTTTCACATGGCTTTTGCTGCTCTGACACTTAGTTGTGTATGTGGTGCTGGGGTTTGGACCCTGAGCCACCACTACTCAAGCCCCATAACTCAGCTGCTTAATAAAAAATTTTTTAAAAAAGGGGCTGGAGCGGTGGCTCAGCGGTTACTGCACTGGCCTGGCATGCACACGTATGCAAGTTCGAACCCCAGCACCACATGCACAACAAAGTGTCCAGGAAATGAAAGTCATGTGAAAAAATAAAAATGCTTCTCTCTTTCTCTCTCACTGTCCTCTCTTTCTTTACATTAGAAAAAAAGTTAAACTGAATTGATAATGTATCACAGAAGTTTAACATAGCTCCAGTAAAATTAACTTAGTAACCATTTTTTCTTTTTTTTAAAAGAGAGAGGGACAGTGAGAGAGAGAGAGAGAGAGAGAGAAACAATTTTATTTAGTTTTTCATGTGGCCTTTGTTGCTCTGAGACTTCGCTGTGTATGTGGTGCTGGGGTTTGAACTTGCAGACTGCGCATGCAAGGCTTGCACCATAACTGCTGAGCCACTGCTGCAGCCCAACTTAGTAATCTTATGATACATACTAAGGGACAAAATTCAGAAATGCCACCAATGATTTTTATATAATATGATTAACTGTATCATTTATGATACTGAAATTGGAAAAAATCTATAATATCCAAGAATCTAGGAATGATTAAATTTTCATTATGATTTAGTTCTTTGCATTATGCTTTGGAGAATTTTTAATGATGTGTAGAGATAGAATCTGAATTATAATGAATGAAAAAGGTAGAATACGAACTGTGTGTGGTTATGTATAGTTAGGTCTAAGAAAAATAATATTCACACACATACACTTGTCTCATTCTCAGAAGAATGACCACTGGAAATTTGTCAAAATGAATTCTAAGATTGCAGGTGATTTTTATTTTCTTCTTGATGTTTTTCAAACATTTCCAAGTTTTTCTAAAAATGAAAAAGTGTAATTTTATAATAAGAAAGAAATCCTATACAGAAGTAATGTTAATTTGCTGATTATTAGGATAAACCTTTTCGTTCATTTCATGTGCTGAAAACTCTTGGGTGTTGTAGAAAGCGCAGACAGTTAAGATTCACTTGTCTTGCTAAGTAAATAGCTGCCTTTGAAACCTAGACATTCAGAAGATCATGCACTTTATATATCTCATTGAGCTCTGTGTAGAGGTGATGCAGGCTTGGGATGCGGTATCCAGCAGGCTCTCCCTGCCCTGCTGGCTCTTGCAGTCTGGCTGGAGGGGAGTGTGGAGGCAGCTGGCCTCTAGGAAGGACCTCCCAGGGAGGTGGTCTGCCGTGTGTAGACCTGTATCTGAACTGTCCTGAAGTCGGAATCTGCCTGTGGTTCTTGTTGGAGACGCGCCTATGGTTGTGGGTGACACTTTCTTTCCTTCCCTGTGCAGTTTGGCTGCTGTGAAGCTCTGTGTCTTCTTTCGACGGCCTTTCCAGCTTGCATCTGGAGCCTAGGGTGGCACTGTGGGTATGTTTCTTCAGCATGCAGTCGGCAACTGTGTGACAGCCAGTTATGGGATACTTTTTCTTAAGTGTGTTTTATTTTAATTATTGATTTGGCTTTTTGAAAAGTATATGGTAGAATTCTTGTTTCTGCTCTGTTCTGTGAAAACTAGTAAGACGAGCTGTTGGGAAATACTGCGTTGGTGTTGATTCTGATGAATGCCAGATGTTCTTAGGCATTATGGGGATTCAGGAGTGTGACCTGTGGGTTCTTTAAGGCAGTTTTCATATGCTGGCAAAAGGCTTTCCCCCGCAGACATAACCAGTTTTCTGCTTAGCATGCATGAGACCTTGAGTTTAATCCCCAGCACAAAGAGAGAGAGAGAGAAAAAGGCTAAGACTTGGGATGAAAAGAAAATGTGACAGTGAATCGGGCGGTTTAACGTAGTTGTTTTTCAGAGAGAGTCACTTGTATGTGTTTTTCATCTGGTTTTAGTTTTTCTAACACTAGTTGTGTGTGTGGTGCTGGGGTTTGAACCCAGGTCCTCATGCATGCCAGGCAAGCGCTCTATCACTGAGCTGCCCTAGTCCAGCCCCCCCAGCAGTAAATTTTCAGTGCAAAAGTGAATGCAAACTTGCAAGTACTATTTTATTCTTAAAAATGGCTAAGATTAAAAAAAAAAAGGCTAAGATAAGAAACTTAGAACACCTGGCAAAAGACTTTTCTAATTGGTTTGATTCTTTCCAAAATTACAGTTGTTTTAAAAATCAAGGCAGGGTAAGTGGCACATGCCCATCATCCTGGCAACTCAGGAGACTGAGGCAGGAGGACGGCAAGTTCAAGGCCAAGTTGATGACAAATTGTAAGACTCTGTCTCACAATAAAAGGATGGTAGCTCAGTGCTCCAGTGCCCCAGGTTCAGCCCTCGCTGACACAGACGGCATGTGGCCTAGTACCTTAAGTCATGGTGAACTGCAAGTTGTCCCTAGGAACTGCTGTGTTTATACTGCAGCTTTCTTAAAAGTCATTTCCCACCAGTAGCTGGCGTGCCAGCAGGTGGGAACTAGTGCCCGGTCTCCTGAGCCTTCCTGTGTGTCCAGTACTGAGAAACCTCCTGGTGACGCGCACCGCGTTTGTGCATCACTTACGGCTAGCTAAGGTTTGTGCTAAGTGCCTTGTGTTCTTGGTCATTGGCATTCTTGGTGCAGTGTTCTGGCCACGAACACTGGCTCAGCACCAGTGTCTCTAGTCGTGGGTGCAGCACTGGACTGGACTTCCGAGCCACTTTGGCATTGGAGTAAAATGTGTAATTCAGAACTCAGGGAAACGAAGGGTCGTTCTAATCCCATAACCCAGCTCTGCGCCTGCTTTCACCTCCTGAGTAATTCTCATGCAGCGGTGACCCAGGGGGAGGATGTGGAGTTCATGTGCGCATGGTGTGGTGTGGAGTGTGCGGTGAGGTTGTGGACTGTGTGTACACTGGTGTGGTGTGTCGTGTGCAGGGAGCTTGTGGAGTGTGTGTGCGCAGGGATGTTGTGGAGTGTGTGCACGCTGGTGTGGTGTGTCGTGTGCAGGGAGCTTGTGGAGTGCGTGTGCGCAGGGATGTTGTGGAGTGTGTGCACGCTGGTGTGGTGTGTCGTGTGCAGGGAGCTTGTGGAGTGCGTGTGCGCAGGGATGTGGAGTGTGTGCGCGCTGGTGTGATGTGTCATGTGCAGGGAGCTTGTGGAGTGAGTGTGCGCAGGGAGGTTGTGGAGTGTGTGTGCGCAGGGAGGTGTGGAGTGTGTGCACGCTAGTGTGGTGTGTCCTGTGCAGGGAGGTGTGGAGTGTGCACGCGCTGGTGTGTGTCCTGTGCAGGGAGGTTGTGGAGTGCGTGTGCACAGGGAGGTGTGGAGTGTGTGCGCGCTGGTGTGGTGTGTCGTGTGCAGGGAGGTTGTGGAGTGCGTGTGCTCTGGTGTGGTATGGAGTGCGTGCCTTCCTCTGGCTGCTTGCCCGAGCCCCCCATGTGGCCTTGACAACATCTTACTTGCAGGGTGCCCCCCCTGAGTGCCTCTGAGGAGTCCAGGAAGAGCTGCACCGTGGGCATGGCCACCATGATCCTCACCCTGCTGTCCTCTGCGTGGTTCCCCCTGGATCTCTCAGCCCATCAAGATGCTTTGGTTCTGGCCGGAAACTTGCTTGCAGGTACTGCTGCCAGGCAGAGTTGGGCTCCGGCGGCCCTGGGACTTCAGCTTCTGATTCCTTATAGGGGTGAGGGTGGCAAGGGGTAGGGAAGAAGACGTGATGAGCCATTGCCAGGGGTCGCCTGTCCTCTCAGTCACAGCCTCACGTGTTCACTGCGAGTTCATAAGCAGCTGCTGAACTGGGCCTTCTAGGCAGCCTTTTCCAGCCCCTCAGCTGACTGTGAGAACCCTGTGCCGGGTGCCATCTCAGGCCCTGGGGCCCTAAGAAAGTACCATGTGTGGGTGCCGTTTTCAGGTTGGGTAGCCTGGAAGGGACATGCACACAAGCAGGTGGTAGCACAGAATGGCTGTGAGTAGCTTCTTTGGGCAGATTTGTGGGCTGGTGGGAAAGGGCCCACACATGGGGTCTGCACATGCGAAGGCATGGAGATGTGAACACTCGATGGCATTGGGGGTAGGTGGCTCACTGTGGATGTCACCTGAGGGGATGAGCGGAGAACGTGGCCAGCTGGGAGGGCAGAGTCCTGAAACTGGCTGGGGAGGGGTTGTGTTGGCTCTGGGAGGCCCCTGGCTGGTTTCCTGAAAGGACCTCTGATCAAGTTCCAGTGTTAGGACGATCATTCCGCTGGCTGAGTGGGGGCTGGAGGAGAGCATCTGGCCTCAGTCCAGAGGGTGCCGTTGAAGTTCAGGCAGGAGAATACGTTTGGGATCAGAGGGAAGGGGCAGAGTCACGAGGCCTTGGACCCACGTGCGCCTTGCTTGTCAGGGTCCTGGGCTGGCATGTGGTGTGACATCTGTGGAATCAAAAACATAGGGTTTTGCAGGGAATGCCACTTGCATGTTGAATTTGAGGTGTCCGTTGAGCATTAGGTGTGGAAGTCCAGCACAGTCTCAGCATAGCTGGGTCTAATGACGAATGTCCCCCAAGCAATTTCCTGACACTGTGGAGGTGGGGGGTAACATGTGTGCCTGTGTCACAGCCAGTGCCCCCAAATCTCTGAGAAGTTCATGGACCTCCGAGGAAGAAGCCAGCCCAGCAGCCACTAGACAGGAGGAGGTGTGGCCTGCTCTGGGGGACCGGAGCTTGGTGCCCATGGTGGAGCAGCTCTTCTCCCACCTGCTGAAGGTGCTGAACATCTGCGCTCACGTGCTGGATGACGTGGCTCCAGGGCCAGCAGTCAAGGTAGCTCCTCCCCTTCCTTACACTCCTCTACCGCAGGGCGTGGGCTTGCTGCTGTCCTCACGTACACCCAGCACCAGCCTGAGCTCTGCTCCTGACCACCTGTCAGTTCCCGAGGCTCTGCAGAGAGGCCTCTCTGTCCTGGCTCTCAGCACCAGGCCAGCTCACCGTTGCTGCTGCTGAGCTGTTCTGTGAGTTAGAATTCAGTGACATCAAGTTCAAAGCAGGTATTAACACTGGAATCTTCTCTCCTGCATTTCCCCTCCAAGCCCCAGCCCTCTGGCTGCACTCACTGTCTCCTCCCCCTCACTAGGAGCTCTTCTGAAGAGTGAGCCTCCCAGCTAGTAAGGAAGTCCTTCCTAGTGAGGTTCCTTTGGCCCTGTACTCACTCTGTCTCCTACTTCAGCCATCCATTCTTTTTCTTTTTTTCTTTTTTGAGAGAGAGAGAGGGATAGTGAGAGAGAAGAGAGAATCAATTTTATTTAGTTTTTCATGTGGCTTTTGTTGCTCTTACACCTTGTTGTGTATGTGGTGCTGGGGTTCAAACCCACATCCTTGCATATGCCAGGCAGGCACCATAACTGCTGAGCCACCGCTCCAGCCATCAATTCTTTTACCCCTTTGGGTCTGATTCTTTCCATCCCCCTTCCAGAAAACTTCTCCCTAGGGTCACGACTTTAAATCTTCTGGGTCCTTCTCCAGCCCTGTCTCTTCCCTCCGTGGACCCATGTGCCTTCTCTCCAGCCTGCCTCCATCCCTGCCGCTCCCTGGCGCTGTCCTGCTTCGGTCCTGTCCAAGGGCTGGTGCGCATGCATGCTCCCTTTGGGCAGGCGCTGTCCCTGGGAACTTTCTGTTACAGTGGGAATGCTCAGCCACTTAACCACATGTCGCGCTTGAGCTCTGGAAATGTGACTAATGTGATTTGGGACTGAGCCTCTAGCTTGTTAAGTTTCATGAAGTTTGAGTTCAGACGCCACTTAGGGGCAGTGGGTGCAGTGTTGCACACGGCAGCCTGGAGGGTCGGGATGCCTGTGTCCACTGTCCAGCTTCTGTTCTGCTGATGCCCAGATGTGAGCATGGGTGCTGTTACAGCCCTTCACTTCTGCTCACAGAGATCTGTTTTCCTACTAAAAGACCTTTTCATGTGTCGTGCACACATCTGTGCATGTATACCCAGCCACGTGTGCTCACGTCTCTTCTCCTTGTCCCCTGCCTCCATCGCCGGAGGGAGTGTCTCCTTTGGCTTGTAGCACTGCTTTTTGAAGCACATCGTTAACATAACTGCATACATACAACTCAGGGGCATAGTTCATCTTTTAAAAGTATCCATGGAGTTGTGCAGCCATCGCCAGCATCAAGTTCAGAACCCCAGGGAGAGCCCTATTCCCTGTCCTCAGCTCCAGGCTCTCGGCCAACCCTAACTGTGCCTCTCCTGGACACTCATGTGTATGCACTCATGCCCGGTGACCTTGTTTGGCTCTTCAGGTGCAGCAGCTGTCACCTGTCCCCTCTGCCTTACTCTGCTCTCCAGCTGTGGCGCTTCATCCCACTGCACCTCAAACAAGGCTCAGAGGCAAGTGCTGCCTCTCCTGTCAGTTTGGGCTGCTGGCATGAAATGCCATAGCTTGAGTGACTTACAGAACAGCAGTTCTGAGACAGGAAGTCATGAGATCACAGTGCTGATAGCCATTGGCTCTGTAGGGAGTCCCCTGTGTGCTCGCCACGTGGACTGGGTGGGCGAGTTCGTCTCTTGCCAGGGCTCTACAGCCCTCTGCCTCATCTCCCGGTGGTCCACCTCCTCTTGTCCTCACCGTGGGAGTTAGATTTCAGCAGATAAGTCGGGGTGGGGGATGAGCGCCGAATGGGCTCTTGGCTGAGGTCAGAGTGTATGAGTAGCAGAGTGAGGGCCTGCACAATGGCAAGAGAGTGGGCTGGTGTGGACAGGTCTGGGCTTACTGGCTGTGACTCTGCTGCTTGTTAGCGGTGACCCTGAGTGAGCTGTTTCCTCACTTGAAGAATGAAGTTGAAAGCATTGCTTTGCACCCTCTTCCTGTCACCTTCAATTACAGTGCTTTCATCTTCTTCTGGAGGTGGGGGCTCCAGGGGCTCAGGACCTCCCGACTCCTTGAGGTCCCCTTCCATCTCCCGCCCATTCACTAAGTGCCTGTAAGGAGGTTCTGGGCCCCACCTGCCAGGCATGGCTGTTGTGTGGGTGAGAGGGGACGACATGCATGCAGGGTCGGAGCTCTGTGCAAACAGGAGCAGAAAACAACAGAGTTGCGTCGGCCAGTGCTTTTCAGCACATGCTGAATGCACATGCTGTGCTCTCAGTTTCTTTGTGTTAAACTTTTGTCATGTTTTTGTTTTCTGCTTCAGGCCGCCTTGCCTTCTCTAACGAACCCCCCTTCTCTAAGTCCCATTCGACGAAAAGGAAAGGACAAAGAACTGGGGGAGCAAGCATCTGCTCCGCTGAGTCCCAAGAAAGGTGGCGAGGCCAGTGCAGGTAGGGGCCGTGTGGGAGGGGCGGGTGCTGTTGAAATTGGTAGTGTGGCTGGGCACCTTGTGCCTTATGCAGCCAGGGAATGGGGTGCATGGCCCTGGAGTCGGGAAGCTTTCCTGGGTGTGGTTTCAGATCGTGAAGCCATTGCTGAATGTCTGCAGATCCCCTTTGGCCTTTGGGTCCGTGAGTGTCCTGCTGAAAGCGGTGAGCATACTCCTCAGGCCGCTGGCCTGGCTGGCATGCTCTCCTGGGCCTCCGCCCTTCTCCCCTCACTTTTGCAGGAGAGGACTCCTGATTTTCAGTAAGGGAGGTGGTGTGAAGAATGGACCCTGCTGTGGGAGGAATTCTGCAGTGGGAAATGGAACATTCACATTTGGGAGCGCAAACAAGAGGTGGTGGGAGGGGCACAGCAAATGCACAGGTGTTGGAAGGGGCTTCTGTACCCGAGGAAGTGGCAGAACAGAGGCCCCAGAATCTTAATGTGGCCACAGTTATCGCTCTTACTGTGGTGAGGCGCCAGTTAGGCAGCATCTGCTGTTGCTGCACTGTCTCTAGGCCACACCCGCTCTCCTTTGTGGTCCCGTGTCAGTGCGTCCAGTCAAGCACAGGACAGCATTGTTGCTAACTGCAGTCACCATATTGTTCAGTAGCTGTCTTGAATGTATTCCTCCATCTATCAGTGAACTTTTGCATCCTTTGACCAACCTACTACGGCTTCTAAAAAGATGCTTTTTTTTTTTATGTCTCGTTTTTTTCGTATTCTTTTTATTGGTGCACTGTAATTGTACATGATGGAGAGATTTGTTGTTACATATTTACACATGCAAAGAGAGGGAGAGAGAGAAAAAAAAGAGAATTTTATTTTTTTCATTTTCATCTGTTGTTTGTTTTTCGGACATTTTGCTGCGTATGTGGTGCTAGGGTTTGAGCCTGGGTCCTCGCGCATGCCAAGCAAGCGCTCTAACTGCTGAGCCACTGCTCCAGCCCCAATGGTGCTGTTTGCTGAGGTCTGACTCAAGTATAGCAGAAAGATAGACCTGTTTAAGACGTCAGACTATACAAATACAAAATTGTCGGTATGTGGTCATCTTTCTGATTAATTAAATAAACCACGCACTCCGCGTCAGAAGTCTTTAAAACTGTAGTAGACAAGGTTGCCTGTGGTGCTTGGCCCTTTAATGTTTAGTATTAATGATAATGCTTGTGCTTTCTGTAGTTTTCAGAACATGTTCACGTCAACCTGTTTGATTGCTTATGGGGCTTCTGACCGAGTTGCCTGGGATTGGCTCTGTGTTCCCCAGGAGACTCAGGCTCAGAGGGGCTCCACGGTTGGCAGCAGTCCTTCATTTGGCAGACCAATGTCTTACAAAGGAAATGGCACAGAGCCGTGGCACAGCCGTTCTTCCTGTTATTGTGGGGGTTTTTTGTTTGTTGTTTTTAAGAAAGTATGAGAGAGTTATTTATTTTAATTTTTTCATCTGGTTTTTGTTTTTCCTCCTCTTAGTTGTGTATGTGGTGCTGGGGACTGAACCCAGGTCCTTGCATGTGCCAGGCAAGTGCTCTACTGCTGAGCCACTGCTCCAGCCCTGTTTAATGTTATTTTTTAGGTCTCAGTTTCCACTTGTGTTTGTTAGTCAATTTCTCATTACATCTTACTGATCAGAACGTCAGAGGAAAGCTTTGAATTTGTTTCTACTAGACTGCATCTAAAAGTCATTGTCAGTCATTGCTGTGATATTTTTCCTTTGATCTGAACATTTATTTTATGTGTGTTTTAGCTTCTCGACAATCCGACACCTCAGGGCCTGTCACAGCAAGTAAATCCTCCTCCTTAGGGGGTTTCTACCACCTCCCTTCATACCTCAAGTTGCATGACGTCCTGAAAGCTACTCATGCCAACTACAAGGTACGGACGGCTGCCATTCTGGGTGTGCATGCTCTGTTGCTGCTGATGGGTTGTCGGTATTTGTTGTGATTCGCAGGGTGTGAGAACACCTGTGCACACGTGTGTGTAAGTTAGCCCCAAGACACAGATGGTGCTGAAGTTGTCTTTCAGCTTGGTTTATGGTAGCTTCACAGGCATCTCACAGTTGCGTATCAGCAAAGTGACCTTTCATTCTTGGGGCTGTTGTGTCTGGAGAGCACCTGCACCTCACATGTGCCAGGAGGACTCCTGGAACAGCGTGCAGCGGCACTCATGGTGCAGGCCCTCGACACGCCATGTCCTCTGAGATGCTCACTTGAAAGTGTCACGTGAACCCAATTCCAGCCTGAAGAAAAGCACCTGGTGTTCTTTGAGCAAAAGCCAGTTGTCGGTGGGCAGGGGGATCCTGGGCCGCACGGCCCCAAGGCCAGCCTTTCCAAGGGCGGTGGTATTTGCTGTTAGGTGTGCCTCCATCCCCTTGCTAGCGGTCACTTGTCCATCTGTTAGACGCACGCTGTTTAATCATTGTAGCCTCACAGTTTATTTCTGCGATTGGTTCCCTCATTTTTCTTTAATCTCTTCTAGATCTTTTTCTTTGTCTACTTCTGTAGCTGAGCGTTAGAATGAGCTTATGTGGTTCCATCATGTTGAGTTGGTAGGGTTACGGAGGGAGAGATGTGCGTTATATGGTAAGTTGGCCTATCTGGAGTGTGGGATGCTTTTCTCTTGGTTCAAAACATCACTCATTGCCTCAGAAGCACCTGGAACTTCAAGGGTTCTTGTTCACTCTGGCTTGGATCTGGTGTGTGAGCCCAGGGCCTCAAGCATGCTAGGCAAACACTGCCACTTTGTTTTTATTCTGGTCTTTATTTTTATCTGGGTCTTGCTGAATTGCCTAGGCTGATCCTGAACATTTGATTCCCTTGCCTTGGCTTTTTAAGTGGATGGGATTACAGGTGTGTGCCACCATGCCCCCCACAGCTTAAAGGATTCTAGACTATTTCACATAGCTCTTGCATGTGTCTTGGTAAAGGTATTCCCAGGTGTTCGTCCTTTTTCGTATTAACAGGTATTTTTCATTTTTGGAAAACCATCTGTAAATCTTATGTAGGTTCTTTTCTGAAGGATGTTGATAGTTTTAAGATAAAAATCTTCAACTATATCTTACAGAGGATTTGGGGCCTCTGTTCAGTTGCACGTTCCTCATGTGAGCACAGGGAAGCGGGTGTATTTGAAATGCCACGTGAGAACTTGTATCTTTTCTGTCTTCTGCATGAACCATCCTGTCTGGGCCCTCCCTGGATGCTTGCTCCTGTTGGTTATTTCCCTCCTGAATTACTGGGCCCACCCCTTGTCCTGCCTGGTGTCTCGGATCTTGGCTTCCTGTCCTTTCTTCCTGGTGACCTGCTTAGTTGGTGTGTCTGAGCGCCTGGTCTGTCTGGCAGCCTCAAGCTCCCTGCATCCATGTTTTCACATAGCTCTGCACCCCTTGAAACCTCTCTTCTCTGTCCTGGTTCGTATCTTTGGCTCCTGCTCCTGTCAAGTCCTGGGGCTGCCTCTTCTTGCCCCTGGACTTCCTGTTCCGACTGGGCAGCGAGGCCTGCCTGGGGGCCTTCTCCCTCCAGATTCCAGGGCCCCTCCCCACCCCACTCCCTCTTCAGAGGGGACCGTCCTCCCTGGGCTCTTGTCCTTACACAACATCACCCCATGGCTCTGGCCCTCAGTGGTCTCACTGGGGTGCCCCTCCTTTCCCTGGCCTGGGGGAAATACACTCAGGCTGACCCCAGCATCCCACAGGAGGTAGAGCCACTCAGTTTTGTTCTGCGTCTGCCTCCTGCCTGCTTTCTCTGCCTTTGCCCGTCATGGGTGTTAGATTTAAATTCACTGGGCAGGGGGCTGGAGTGGTGGCCCAGTGGTTACAGTGCTTACCTGGCATACAGGAAGGCCTGGGTTTAAACCCCAGCACCATGTATACAACTGAGTGTCAGAGCAGTTAAACATTATGAAAAACTAAATAAAACTGACTTTCTCGTTCTCTCTCTCACAATTTTTTTTTTTAAAGTCTTTTAAAAATAAATAAGATAAATTTCACTGGGCAAATTCTGTTCTATCTGTTGTGATGTTTTTGCCAGCGATTATTTCCATAGGCAGTGTGCCCTCAACCCTAGTTCTTCTTCATTATATCTTTGGCCCTGGTCCATCCTCTCACTCTACAAAATAAGGGAATTAACTATGTTTTAGAGATTTTTTTTTTTTTTAAAGAGAAACAACTTTATTGAATTTTTCACATGGCCTTCATTGCTCTCATACTTAGTTGTGTACGTGGTGCTGGGGATTGAACCGGGGTCCTCGTGCTTGCCAGGCAAGTACTGAAACCGCTCCAACCCGAGATTTTTTTTTTTTTTAAGAGAAGAGAGAAAGAGAGAATTTTATTTACTTTTTCATCTGGCTTTTGTTGCTTCAACACTTAGTGTACGTGATGCTGGGGTTCAAACCTGGGTCCTCATGCATGCCAGGCAAGTGCTGTAACCACTGAGCCAGCACTCCAACCCTGCTCCTTTCAAATCTTAATTATCCTAACATGGATTTGATATTTTGTGGTAGCCAGATAGAATAATTGTATCTGAAATGGATAATGGTTTTTTTCCCGGTGATTCTGATGAATGTGGAATAGGACTTTTGTATTTTATATTTCTTGATATATCTCAGATACTAGTTATGAGGGGCTTTTAACCATTTTTTCTCTTTATGATGTAAAGTTAAGAATTACAGCTTTCAGTAATGTCAGCATAACTTGGAAGATAAAACAGTTGGTATAGCTTTGTGGAGAGCAGTTTCCTTACCAAGGTATTTTCCTGGTGAGCAGGTGGACAGCTGATGGACAAGGGGCAAGGGGCATCGCAGGTGAAAGGCGTTGTGTCTCTTGTGGATAACCAGACTGCAGCTCTGCCAGTAACCCTGTGTGCTCTCCTTCCACCTTCCAAGGTCACTTTGGATCTTCAGAACAGCACTGAGAAGTTTGGGGGCTTCCTGCGCTCTGCCTTGGATGTTCTCTCTCAGATTCTAGAGCTGGCCACCCTGCAGGACATCGGGAAGGTTTGTGTCTCATTCCCTCTCTGTGAGCTGTGGCTGGGGCTCCTCAGGACGGGTCCCAGTGCTCCAGGTAGTCCCAGGACGCAGCAGCAGTGCGGGAGGATCCCTCCCCGACCCCGCGTCCTCATGTCAGGCCCTCAAGTCCAACTCATGTCCCAGCTGGGAAGTGCATGTGGGGTTTTGTGTCCTGTTTTCAGCATCTTAGTTACTATATACTAGTTTAGACCCAGTTTATCCTAAAAATTTGGTTTAAAAATGAGCTGATAAAATCCTTTATTTTCTAGTCTGACCTTTCAGGCAGAGCTTGCGACTGGCTTTCTGACCCTTAGGAAGAAGCACTGCAGGGGAGCATGTGTTCTTTGGGGTTGTTTTGTTCTGTTTGGTTTGGACCCAGGGATTGAACCCAGGGGCTCATAACCACTGAGCTACACTCCAGCCTTTTTTATCTTTTATTTTGAGACAGGATCTCGGTGAGTTGCTGAGGCTGACACCTTAAAGTTGGGGTCCTTCTGCCTCAGCCTCCCAAATTGCTGGGGTTACAGGCGTGCAGCATTCATGTCTAAGTGCGATAATCTTCCTCCCCCATGTGGAGGAAGCCAGAAGGGTTCCGTGGCAAGCCTGCCTCCTGTAGCAGTCAGGTTCTGTATTTGCTGAGCTTCTGCTGGGTCTGCTTTGTGTACAGCCATCACCTGTGCAGGTGGGGCTTCTCAGTTATGCAAAGAATCCATGGAATGCTGCATCAGCGAAAGATTACCAGTTCACACGGTAATCAAGGTTGACATTCCTGAAATTGGGTACAGTTGTGCGTGTGTGTTGAAGGTGTATATGGCTAACTTCCTTTCTGAAAGTCCTTGTGTTCAAGACCAGAAGAACTGGAGAATTCAGCATCTTATCTTCTTTTTTGCTACCAGAGATTGAATCCAGGGGTGCCTAACCACTGAGCCACATCCCCTGCCTTTTTTTTTTTTAAACTACAAGACAGGGTCTTGCTGAGTTTGGGGCTGGCTTTGAACTTGCTGTCCTGCCTCAGCCTCCCAAGTCACTGGGCGTACTTACAGGTGTGGCCACTGCACCCCGTGTATCTTGTCCTCGTGCCTGTGTCTTTACAGGTGAAGGTAGCTTTGCTCACCTTGGTTTCCTGTTTCTCTAGGTTTGTCTTCCTTGCTGTAGGTGTTTGTACTTGGAGACCCTTACTGCGGTCTGCAGAGTTCCCTCCCTGGTCTTTCTGGTGAGGTACTGGGGAGGAAGCCTCCCCAGATTCTTGGCACTGGGCCCTACCGTTGGGTGGCTTCCTCATTGCTTGTGCTGGACACGCACCGGCTATGGCTAGGCGAGGGGCAGACCGCAAGCAAGTCTTCAGATCTCTGAGCGTGGCTGGTTGTAGCATAAGAAGGCAGAGAGATTCTAGAGTGAATGGGTGACTTCATTTTCTTTTTCTGAATACCAACACTGGGCAGTTCATGTCCTTGACAGATGACCTTGTCTCTCCTGTGATTCTGTTTATACATGCTTGGAATTCGTGGTGCATCGCTCTGCTCCCTCTCCATAACATACATTTTCTCACGTGACTCCTCTTGCTCGATACGGTTTTCTGCCTTCCTTAAACACTGTGCCACTGCTGGAGATTTGGTGGTGCTGTGCCTGGATGTAAGAAGCAGCACAGCGTGTGATTCTTGTGGCTGGGTTGTTTAGCTGCTTTAATGTGGTTTTATAAGTTTGGAAAATTTGGGGTCATTATTTCTTGTAACATATATTTTTGTGGGAGTGCCACTAACCACCCCCTTCCTTCTTTCTCTCTCGCGCATACTTTCTCTCTCTTTAGAGGGAAAGACTCAAACTTTATTTAGTTCTTCCTCTGGTTTTCGTAGCTCTGACACTTAGTTGTGTACGTGCTGCTGGGGTTCAAACCCAGGTATTTGTGCATGGGTGCTGCTGAGCTACTGCTCCAGCCCCCTCCCTTCTCTGAAGGGCATTCTAAATAGTTTAATTCTTCACTAATTGTAACATTTTGTCGGAGGTTGGCTTTGGTTGATTGAATACTCTCCCTTGTGGACTGAGTTTTCCTGCGTCCTTTCACCCTGCTGATTGATCTTTGATGGGTTGCCTGACATTGTGAGCTTTACTGTTGGTGGGAGGTTTTTTTGTGTTCCCGTAAATCTCAGAGATTTGTTCTGGGGTTCACTTATATGACATGGAAACAGTTGGCTCTTCCAGTGTAAACTGGATTCATCAGATGGGTTGGAACTGCTTCGTCTGCCTTGGCTGGCTACTGCCCTCCGCCAGGGGAGGCCAGGCCTCCCTGAGAGCTCTACCCGTGCCCTATAAAGGACGGGTCTTCCCCCTGCCCTTGTTCTGGCCAGAAGTGGATGTCTTTCTGTGTTACATTGCATGTTAATATCTGCAACAAGGCCCTGGTTCCTGTTACCTTGCAGTTCTTCAAAGGCAAGAAATAGCACCTTTCTCGTTGCTTGTGGTACCTGGAGCAGTTTTTTATGCGCACTAAGCATTCCATACATGTGTGCTAAGGGGTGGTCCTTGAGGACAGATCATGGTTCAGAAGCCTCTAGTTGTAATTCTTTCTGTTAGCCTTTACTAGATTATTCTCTATGACTCTCGTAGGAAAACTAAAAAGGGACTGGTAGCAGATTCGAATTGACCCTGGTCAAAACAACCTTGAACATGAACATATTAGAATTTTAAAACACACAGCCTTGTTTATCTGACGCTAGCCGCGTCTCTTGCTCCTGAATACAGAAAGTTAGCCTCACAAGAGCTGCGGGTGCTGCTTCAGCAGCTACCAGGGGCAGTGAGGAAGTGTGCTGTTGGCATTCTTGTCCTCTCCCTCTGACTCTTCAGGACATTGGTACCTTGGGCCTTATTTATTTATTTAAAAGAGAGAGGGACAGTGAGAGAAAGAGAAAGAGAAACAATTTTAATTTAGTTTTTCATGTGGCCTTCTCTGCTCTGAGAGTTCATTGTGTGTGTGGTGCTGGGGTTTGAACTTGTGTACTAGTGCATGCTGGGCAAACACTTTAACTGCCGAGCTACCACTCCAGCCTCTTTGGCCTCATTTTTGATGGTAAAAGTAGCTGGAGAGGAGAGTAAGGGAGTCATCTTAGTCCTTTTTGCTGCTTGCTGTGGGACACTTTGAGGACGTCCTTGTAGTAAAGCGCACAGTCGTGTGTTCCAGAGTGTTGTGTTTCTCTGCACAGACGCAGGGCTTCTGAGTGCACCCTTGTGAGTTCCTGCCGTGGAGACGCCGGCAGCAGATACTGGATGCTTATTGAAGACAGGAGTGAATGGATGTGTAGGTGCATGAAAGAGCGGTTCTCATGTCTGCTTAGAATTCAAGACTTTTGACGATGACAAGTTGACAGCCTTCCTCTGTGTTGACACAATTTAAATGGAAGCTCTGTGTGTCTGACTTCTGTGTGTGTCACTTGCTCCGTGCTTCTTCTTTCCAGTGTGTTGAAGAGGTCCTTGGGTACCTGAAGTCCTGCTTCAGCCGAGAGCCCACAATGGCTACTGTTTGTGTTCAGCAGGTGAGAGTGTCATTTCCTGCCTCTCTGGGCCCTGTGACCAGACGCTGCCTCCTCCTTGGAAGCTGGTGCTGGTGGCGTGATCCCCAGGAAGGGCGGGTGGTCTGAGATTCACTGTTTTGCTTGCTTGTGATTGGGCAGCAGGGCATCCTCCCTCCATAGGAAGACCTGGAGGGGACACAGGAGCTCTCACTTGCCTTGCATCCCTGCGGGCTTCTCTGCAGGATGCCCAGGCTCACTTGGAGTGCAGGGACCCCAGCACTCTGGTGCCAGCAGCACTGGTGTACAGTGGTCTCCTGAGGCGCAGAAAGTCCTGCTGAATCTCTGTTGGGTCTGCTGCTTGTGAGGGAGCATTGGAAAGTGACACTCGTGCTTCCTGAAGTCAGGTGTCAATGCTTTGGTTCTTTCTCTAGCTGCTAAAGACTCTCTTTGGGACAAACCTGGCCTCCCAATTTGATGGCTTCTCCTCCAACCCCAGCAAGTCTCAAGGCCGAGCACAGCGTCTTGGCTCTTCCAGCGTGAGGCCAGGCTTGTATCACTACTGCTTCATGGCTCCGTACACCCACTTCACGCAGGCCTTAGCTGACGCCAGCCTGAGGAACATGGTGCAAGCGGAGCAGGAGCAGGACACCTCGGGGTAAGGTGTGGTGTGAACCCCTGATGGCAGAGGAAAGACGTAGGGAGTTGCTTGGCATAAGCATTTAAAAGTGAGCTAGCCAGTGCCTTCTGAGTCCACGTGTTCCCAGGAATCTGGGAAGCATGTGGGCATGGAGATGAGCCAGGTACAGCTCTGCCCTGCCACGGGCTGGGGAGCAGGAACCCCGAGCGGTGGCCTGGGAAGCACACAGGAGTTCACAAGTGACGTCTTCTTCACAGCCGCATGGCCACCTTCTGCACGGCTCAGCGGTGCTGGTGTTGAGAGCTGTTTCAAGGGCATAGAAAAGTTCTGCGTGTATTATTTGGTGTTTTTTTTTTTGTTTGTTATTTAAAGAGAGAGGGACAGTGAGAGAAAGAAAGCATCGCTTTTATTTAGTTTTTCATTTCTCATCTGGTCTTCATTGCTCTGACACTTAGTTGTGCTCCAGCACTTAGTGGTGCTGGAGTTCCACCCTGGATCTTTGTGCAATCACTGCTCCAGCGCTGTTTGTTTTCTGAGAGAGAGTTGTTTGGGTTGTTGTTTTTTTTTCCCAAATGGTTTTAGTTTTTCCTTCAGTTGTTTGTGTACGGTGCTTGGGTTCAAACCCGCATCCTTGCACATGCCAGGCAAGCCCTCTACCGCCCAGCCACCGCTCCAGCCCCTACTTTGTTTTTTATAAGCTGTTTTTGGTCAGCTTTTTTGCTGCTGTGACCAAAAGACCTGATAAGAATAACAGAGGAGGGAACATTCATTTGGGGCTCACAGTTTCAGAGGTGCTGGTCCCTGGGTCCTGATGTGAAGCAGAGCACATCCTGGTGGAGGAAGTGGCTCAGGACATGGCCACCAGGAAGCAGAGAGCGCGCTGCTCACCTTGCACACAATATGCAACCCCAAGGCAGTCCCCGGCAACCCAGCTCCCCCCGCCACACCCTGTCCAGTCACCACCCAGTTAATCACTATGGGGGATCAGTGCACTGATTGGTCGAGACTCTGACAACCCCATCATTTCACATCTAGACTTTCTCCCGTTGTCTCACACATAAGCTTTTGGGAGACACCTCATATCTAACCCATAACCTAAACTTTATGGCTTAGAATTTTATTTCATTTACATTACACACGCGCGCGCACACACACGTAAAGAGAGGGACAGTGAGAAGAGAGAAAGAATCAATTTTATTTAGTTTTTCATGTAACTTTCTTTGGTCTGATACTTCACTGTGTGTGTGGTGCTGGGGTTCAAACTCGTTTCCTTGTGCACGCCAGGCAAGCGCCGTAACCACTGAGCCACCACCGCAGCCCTACATTTGTTTGTTTGATGCGTGGATACAGAAGATTTATTTTCTCCCGTACTAGGGATTAGACCAGGCCCTTGTGCGTGCCAGGGAAGTATTCTACCATAGCGCTACAGCCTTGTTGCCAGCTTTTTCTTAAATTACTGTTATTATCAGCTAGCATTTGAGTTGCTGCTCCCATGCGGTAACAAATATGGAATGCTGGATTTTCCTCTTATAAATGTAGTGATCAAACAGCCCTAATGAAAGTACTCTTCTTAAGTACTTCATGTGATCGTATGTGATGTAAGTGAGGGAGTGAGTATCTGGGTGCACATCTTGCTGTGCTGCCTAGGCTGGCCTTGGCTTCCTGGGCTCAAGGGGTCCTCCCGTCTCGGCCTTCTGAGTAGCTGGGATGACGCTGTGCCCCATACCTGGCAGTGCTACTGTCTTTTTAATTTCAGATGTATTTCTTAAAAAGAAAATCATACCATCAATGTAAATCTTTTAAAGATTCTCCCCCAAGAAAGTCAGGTGTTGTCTTTCAAATTAGTGACCACCTCTGTTAGGTCCTCCCGGAGGTTGGGTTGACTCATGCGTTTCCTGTAGCTGAGAGCTCAGGCTTGTGAGCCTGCAGGTGGCGGCCTGGTGGCTGTCAGGCAGCTGCATGCCCTAATTTGAGTCTAGCTGTCCCCAACTGTGCTGTGCCTGCACTGAGGAAGCTCTTCCCACTCTGGCATGTTCTGATTTTGCCAGCATGAAATTTTTTTTTTTTTAAAGAGAGAATCAATTTTATTAATTTTTTCAATCTGGCCTTTCTTTCTTGGACACTTAGTTGTGTATGTGGTTCTGGGGTTTTGAGCCCGGGTCCTGGCAGATGCCAGGCAAACACTCCAACTGGTGAGCCACCACTCCAGCCCCATGAAACTGGTTTTTATTGAAGGACATTCTTTGCCTCCATCTTTTCCTGTTTGGCAGATGGTTTGATGTACTCCAGAAAGTATCCACCCAATTGAAGACCAACCTCACGAGCGTCACAAAGAACCGTGCTGATAAGGTAGGTAGCTGGTGACGGCATGTGGGCCATATCCCCTGAACTCAGGGCACTGGTGCCAGGAAGGAAATGTGGGTTCACTGCCGGCAGCTTTTAGCTGTACTTAACTCACGGATTCTCTTTTCTTGAAGAATGCTATTCACAACCACATTCGTCTCTTCGAGCCTCTTGTCATCAAAGCTCTGAAGCAGTACACCACGACCACGTCGGTGCAGTTACAGAGGCAGGTGCTGGATTTGTTGGCGCAGCTGGTTCAACTCCGGGTCAATTACTGTCTTCTGGATTCTGATCAGGTTTGCCACTTTTGTCTAGTCCTCTCTGCTGTTGCTCACTGAATGAAAATTGCCCTGGAAGAACGCTGGCGTCTGTCTTAGAGAGATGTGAGGTTTGATGTTTCCCCCACCAGAGGCCTGGGACCTGGCAGGCCACAGCAGAAATGGGCACCTAGTCCCAACTGCCCCAGGTTTCTGTTGTGCTCTGGTTGGATTAGCCTTTAAAAATCTGCCAGATCCATACCTCCTCTCCAAAATACCTTTGAATTCTAATTATAAGATATAATTAGGATTTATTGTTTTGGGAGGCATTTTTGCAAACTCCAGAGCCTTTTTCAGAGCTGATTGTCAGTCATGGTCTGCGGTTTCAAGCAGTCTAAGAAAAGGGGTGACCTTGCCTTTTGTTTTATCTTTGGTACTAAGGATAGAACCCAGCAGTGATCAACCACTGAGCCACATCCCCAGCCCTTCTTATCTATTTATTTATTTTAAAGAGAGAAGGACAGTGAGAGAGACAGAATCAATTTTTATTGAGTTTTTCACATGGCTTTTGTTACTCTGACAGTTAGTTGTGTACGTGGGTGCTGGGGTTTGAACCCTTGTACTCCCGCATGCCGTGCAAGCACCGTAACCACCGAGCCACTGCGCCAGCCCTTCTTATTTTTTTAAATTTGAGATAGGATCTCACTAAGTTGCTGGCTGGCTTTGAACTTGCGGTCCTCTCCCAAGCCACTGGGACCATGGGTGTGCACCACTACACCTGGCATCACACCTGTTTAGAAAGGACTCTAGGCTGCCGGCTAGCGACTGAGACTGTGTGCTTGGCAGCCTGCACCAGGACTTCCACTCTCCTCCCCCTTCCCCTGCGGTTGCTCTGTGGCATGGGTGTGGGGCCAGTCCTGTTCTTAGGTGATGGAGGGTGTTCGACTAGGTTCAGCCAGTACCTTCATCAAGAAGAAGTCGCCTTTAGGTCCTCAGGGTTTGTCCTTTGGGGCTCGATCTTGGGCTGCTTTCTATGTAGGCAGGAAATGTTTTGGAATAGAATGGTCCCAGTTGCGTGCCGGGTTCTCCGCAGGGATCCACTCCTGGGAGACGTGAGGACCCTCCTTCCGCACACTCGGCTGACTCCCTGCTCAGGCTGGCTCAGGCTAGTTCCTGATGACGCTTTGATGTTTCCTTTCTCTGCCTAGAGAAAATGGGCCCTGCTTTTGGGGATGTGCTGTTGAAGCACCTCATTCACTTCCTCCCTCAGCTTCCTCTGACACTGGAGGCTGCGGGGAGAAAAGCAGGGCCAGGAGAGCAGGGAGGAGGAAGACCGGACAGTGCCTTGGTGTGTTCTGCTCGGAGCATGCCAGAGACTGTGGCTGACATCTTCCTTCTGACTTCCTGTCTCACTCAGCCAAGGTGGAAACCAACGTTCTTGTGTCAGTTACAGACTGGCTGCTTTTTGGGCTACCCTCTGCAGACAGAGGGGTGGCTGACTCCCCTCTCCACCACTGACTTGTCAGCTAGACTTGACGGCCTTGTCAGGTTTTTTCTGTAGGCATACTGCATGAACTCTTTCTTCAGAATGAGGTCATTTTTGTTGCTTCCTTCTGTCACTCTAGAACCTTCCTCTGGTACCTGAGTACTGAGGAGAAGGCCTCAAGGTTCTGAGCATTGTGCACTGCATGTGCACTGGCCTTGCCTTGGTGTGCACTTTCCCTGTGCCCCAGCGGAGATTTGGGGTGTTATATTGCCAGGTACTCCTGTTGCTTGCTGCTACTGGAGCCTGCAGTCTCCTAGATGTGATTTTGGGTGAAATCTGGACTCTTCTGGAATGTATTGTTTGTTTTCTGAGTGGGGCTTTGCTTTGGTGTTCGGTGAACTTGTCTCTGAAGGGGTTCTGGAAGTGTTCTGCAGCGACCTGGAGTTGATCTGATGCTCTGATTACAAAGGAAGTCATCATCTGCAGTCAGGAAACGCGTTAGAAATGCATGCAGATAGCCTGATGCCATGATTTCCTATTTTGATCCCATTTGTGATGTGGAACTTATGTTTCTGCCATAGGTGTTCATTGGGTTTGTGCTGAAGCAGTTTGAGTACATCGAAGTGGGCCAGTTCAGGTAAGCGCTCAGCCGCCTGGGCCGTTCCTGCTCTGCACAGTGTGTCGCCAGCTTATTCACGCTCACCGGAGCCGTTCCTTTATGGTACTGTTAGACGTCTTGCTGGGGTTTTGCTCTGTTCTTAACGGAGATCTAAGTAACGTGCTGTGAGTTAGTGAGAAGTGCTCATGCTCTCAAGACTTGTTTAGAAGCTCTGCGTCTGCTCACCACAGACGCCGTTGGTTTCATATCACATTTCAAAGCATTTACTAAGGAAGATAGGTGGCCGATTTTTAACTAATGGAGCTCTACTTTTCCAGTCGTAGAGAAGCATTTTTATTGAGAGTGGGGATTCTGCCCTCATTAGCCGCATCTTTTCCTCCCAGACATTGACACGTTGATGCCTCTGTGATGCCTGTTCAGGTTTATAGGTCTCATCACTGGAAAGGAAAGCTTTTTAATTTCTGGAGCACTGAACAATTAATTTGTGGGACAAAGTATGGAAGGAGAGTGTTCCAAGAGTCACTGGGCGTCTAGACCCAGTTCTTGTCCAAATTATGCGGTAGCTTGACTTGGTTTTGGGTGAGCCGCTCTTCCTCCTTTAAGTCTTGGATGCTCCCGCCTCTCCCTCTGGACCCTCAGGCTGTCTCTGGCCAAGCTGGGAAAGCCTAGTGCCATGGGTGGGATCACAGCAGTTGAGGCTGCTCTAGCTCAGCGTGCGCCCTAAAGGTTGAATCTTGAGTTACTTTGTGTTGTTTATATTGGTGATGTATCTTATACATCTGATAAATGTCTGTATGGATGTGTTTGTTTCCAGGGAGTCAGAGGCAATTATTCCAAACATCTTTTTCTTCCTGGTGTTGCTGTCTTATGAACGCTATCACTCAAAGCAGATCATTGGCATTCCTAAGATCATCCAGCTCTGTGACGGCATCATGGCCAGCGGGAGGAAGGCTGTGACCCATGGTAATAGAACACCTCCATCTTCCATGTCGCATGGTGCTCTGCACTGAGCTGTGTGGATGCCAGCCCTGCTGTGCCCAGGCTGCATGTGTGTGAGCATGTGTGTGCACACACGTGCACTGTGTGCACACATACAGGCTGGAAGGCTCTCGGGGAGCAGCACATCCTTACTCATAGGAGTCTAGAACCTGCTGGGTGAATGTGAGGCACAGTAAGATCACAAGATGCAATCTGCGTACAAATGCTTCTCTTTATACATACAAAACAAAGTTTTTATTTTTTAACTTTTTATTCGCTTGGTTTTTTGCAGGACTGGGAATCAAATCCAGGGCCTCAGATATGCTAGGCGAGTGATCTACCAGTGACCTAAACTCCATCCAGTCCCACAAAATTAAAAAATCCAACTTGCTGTAAAAAGCAGCGTTTGATTTCTTTCCCAGTAGCATTTGAGGGTGTAGTTGGTCCTTGATTCTGGGCTGTTCTGCGTGGTTGTCTTTCTGAAGCTTAAATGAGAACCATAGCACATGGCCAGTTGCTGAAACCGTCCCCTCCAGCCTGCATGAGGGGCAGTGTGTAGATGGCTCCTTGAACATTTTAAACCGATCGGCAAGCCCTGTTGGCCCCTCCTAGTCCTTTACGAGACTCTGTAGGCTTTTTTTTTTTTTAAGATAGAGAGTGGGGCTGGAGCGGTGGCTCAGCGGTCATGGTGCATGCTTGGCATGTGGGAGTACGGGGTTCGAACCCCAGCACCACTTATATAACGAAGTGTCGGAGCAACGAAGGCCACATGAAAACTAATTAAAATTGATTCTCTCTCTCTCATTGTCACTCTCTCTTTTTTAAAAAAAGAAAAGAGAGAATCAGTTTTATTTATTTTTTCATCTGACCTTTGTTTTTTCGACAGTTGTATATGTGGTGCTGGGGTTTGGACCCGGTCCTCACACATGCCAGGCAAGGGCTCTACTGCCAAGCCACTGTTCCAGCCCCAACTCTGTAGGCTTTGAGTTTGGATAGGAATGTATTCTAGAGCCTCATGGGCCCCCAGGTGTGACAAGTGCAGCCACATGGAGCCTTTTTCCCCTTCCACACCAGCAGGGGAGAGCAGACTGAGCATCTGAGAGGCTGGGCCAGGCTGTGCAGCCTTGTGAGGCTTCAGTTCAAGTCTTAGCAAAAGCACAGAGGGTAAAGAGCATAGCATTGGGCTGCCGGGTTTAGTTGGAAGGTTTTCTGGACGTGGAGGGTCTTTGGACAGAGACTCAGTCAGTGGCAGCTTGTCCCTGTACTGTCCAGGGTCTTTGGTCAGCTGCAGGGAGGGCAGCTAGTATGCCCTTGTGTATCTAAGGACCTGTGTGGGTGTGCGTACATGTGCATGCCACTGAATGGGCTCTATGTCAACAGTAACTTCTTTCTAGTTTTTTCCATAGACCAATTAATTTAGTTTTTCTCCTGTTTTAGTCCATGATAAAAGCGACTCTTAACAAGGAGTGAATTTACGTAGAAGGGTCTTAATCACCTAATACTGTGACTAAATGTATTCTGTGGGAAAACATTGTTTTTCTAACCACATCAACTGCATTATACATGAGACCAGGGCTGCTACTAGTTTGGTCATTTGGAAAGTTATTTTATTTATGGTGTTATTTATTTATGTTCGGTACTTGGGACTGAACCCAGAGTATTCTACTTGTTAGCTCTTTTTATTTTGAGATAGGGTCTTACTGAATCGTTGAGGCTAGCCTCAGTTGTGTGACCCTCCTGCCTCAGCCCCGAGTAGCTGGCGTTAGAAGTGTGCACCACTGCTTCACATTGACTTAAATTGGCGCTGCCATTTGCCAGAAGTGATGTTGTATTTATTATAGGAACCCCACTTTTCTTTTCTTTTTTCTTCTTTGCAGAAGCTTTCACAAAATGATTGGTGTTGGGAGAAAGCACCTTGGCTCCCCCGGCATCTCATGGTTTTAGTCCTCGTCACAGACCAAGTGCAGACCAGGGCTCGTCCTGGAAGCATCTGGAGGTGCTCAGCCCTGTCTGCCCACTGTAGCTTTCCTTGCGCATGACTGGCTCTTCTCTGCCCACAGCCATACCCGCCCTGCAGCCCATCGTCCACGACCTCTTTGTGCTCAGAGGGACAAACAAAGCGGATGCCGGGAAGGAGCTGGAGACCCAGAAGGAGGTGGTGGTGTCCATGCTGCTGAGGCTTGTCCAGTACCACCAGGCAAGGGCAGAGTGGGCACTGGGCACAGGAGGAAGTGCTGTGGGGTCCTCCTAGGCCGGGGCGCTGCGTCTCCACACAGGTAGCCATGTGTCACTTGCTCCACGCGAGGAGGTGCTCTCCCCACCGCAAGCTTCGAGCGTCGGTTAGTTGATGAGCTTGGCCACAGTGGTGCAGTTCCGGAACAGGACCGCAGTCTCAAGTCTTTTATTTGCTGCGGTTTGACTCGTCGCTATCTTTTTCTTTTGCCTGATCTCTGGTTTTGTTTTTCTTACAGTGCAACAAGAATCTAAACGCACTTTCAGGCACCCCAAGTTTAAAAACGTCAGCTTTCTTGAATTTTTTAGACTTGCACTGTTGCATATGGGTCCCTTTTTTTTGTCAGTTTTTTAAAGCTCTGTTTGAGTCCTTACAAAGCCGTAAGCTTTCCTTATAGAAACAGTATTTCCTTTATACACTCATCTTTTTTTTTTTTTAAGAGAGAGAGAGACTGAGAGAGAGAGAATCAATCTTGTTTAGTTTTCCATGAGGCCTTCACTACTCTGATACTTACTGCGTACGTGGTGCTGTGGTTCAGACCTCAGCTTGCCTTGTGGGTGCCAGGCAAGTGCTGAGCCACCGCTCCAGCCCCTGTGCTTACGTTTTGATCTCTGTACATGATGCTGAAGTACTTCATGCTTAAGTCAGTCACATGACTAGAATGAGATATGAAAGCACCCAGTGGCTTGAGAGGAGTAAGCCGCCGGCCTGGGCTGGCAGGAATGGGCCACCCCATCACAGACCTTTACCAGGTCACAGATGTTTAAATTGCCCAGCAATAGGACCGTGTGCAAGCCACCTGAGCCGTGCGTGGCTGCCTTGCACCCTAGAGGAACCTGCTGCGTCTGCCCTTCATTTTCTTTTGGTGAGGATTGTGCCAGAGGGTGCCGGGGCTGGGGTGCCTCCTGACCAGCACTCCCTTGCAGGTGCTGGAGATGCTCATCCTCGTCCTGCAGCAGTGCCACAAGGAAAACGAGGACAAGTGGAAGCGGCTGTCCCGGCAGGTCGCTGACATCATCCTGCCCATGTTAGCCAAGCAGCAGGTCAGTAACCACCACCCCCCTGTGGTCACGCAGTGATCGCAGCATGTCAGAAAGTGGACTGAGTCTTGTGAAGGGGATGGTTGTTTGTGGTCAGCTTTCCACAAATCGTGACGGACTCATGCTCAGGGCAAAGGACTGTCTTTATTTCCAAGGACCCTCTCAGGTTGGCAAGTAAGGACACGCGGTTTCTGAGCAGCTGTTGAGGTGTCCAACACCACACAGCTGAGAAGGCTGGGGCTGGGCCATTCTGGCTCAAACTTGGGTTCTTTCCTGTTTCTTTGTACTGTCTCCTTCATTCTGGTCTCCCAGGTATTTTATTGGATTTTTAGCTTTCTGGGCTTTTCCCCTTAGCATTCATAGAGCAGCATGATTATCCACCATTCAGTTAGAATTGCTAACTGTGGTGGTGTGGTGGTCACTTGCATACACACAGTGAAGTGGTCTGGTGGTGCCAGTCAGGTGGAGCCCCTGGTTCCACGGCTAACCATGTTCCCCTTGCAGCAGGGACCATTGCAGACAGTCCCACCAGCACCAGGGATTGAACCCAGGGTTGCTGTTCTGCTGAGCTCCATCCCTAGCCTTTGTTATTTTTTATTTTGAGACAGGGTCTTGCTGAGTGGCTGAGGCTGGCCTCAACCTTGCCATCCTCCTACCCAGACCCCAGGTCTCTGTGTACTGCTGCACCCAGTGCAGGCTGAGTTTTGAGTAGGGTCTGCCCAAGGGCATGTGCATCTCGCCTCCACACTGACCTAGGGCTCTAGGTTGCCCACAGCTGTGCAGTCTGCAGGCTGGTTCTGTGGACAGTCACTGTCTTCATAACCTTTGCCTCTTCTGACTTGCTGATGGACGTGTTACTCCAGGCTCACCTGGACAGGATGGGGGTGCTCTTGGCAGGCAGGTGGACGTGATGAGGATTCCAAGCCTGTTTGTGGATGCTTTGAAGTGATGCTCTGGGGCTCTGCTCTGTTCTGTTCAGCTTCATGTGCGCAGTTTGAGGATGGCAGAGCAAATGCTTGGCTTTACGTCTGCTGCTTGGCCCATGTGTGATGACCTCTGAGCGTGGCCCCTGTGGGCAGCTGCGCAGGTGCAGGCTGTGTTCATAAGCCGTGCTGTGCAGTCTTGCAGATGCTGTAGTGGGTGCGTCGGCAAGCAGCGCAGGCTGAAAGGCAGTGCTCTGCTGTGCTGGAGGGAAGCAGACTGGAGGCTGCGTTGTCGGCAGTGCGAACCGGCAGAGCAGCCGAGGCGAGACATTGTCAGTGTGCAGGGGTGACAGGAGAAGCCTGGCAGTGGGAAGGAAGGAAGGGGTTCCAGCAGGTACCTGGGAGGCAGCCCCTGAGTGGGGACACAGCTGTTAGCACAGGAAGAAGTGGAGTAGGAGCAGGGCTTACCCACCATGCTTCCTCCCTGGCGGAGCACAGCCTGCAGGAGGTGGTGAGGGGGGTGGTGAGGGCCGCGGGGAGGCCCACGTGGTGTCTCTTGACCAGGACTGAAATAGAACTATTAGGCTTTGCTGGGGGCTTAGCCATGGGACTTGTGAAGGAAGGTGTTACAGGTGACTTCGGGTCAAGGTGCTACCACAGCTGAGGTGGGGAGAGTGATCTGGTGGCCACATCTCCATAGGATAGACAGTGACTATCCATGGAGTCAGCTGTTGTGGAGGGTGGGACCCACAGTGGGTCCATTGAGCACCTGACTGGGGTGGCAGCACCAGGGGCACTGGTGAGGAAGCTTGGAGGAGCAGGTAGAGCCAGGTTGTGACAGTGGTGTGTTCCAGAAGGACAGGAAGGGAGGAATCACAAAGAATTTTTAGAAGAGGGAACAGAGAGGTGGCATAGTAGCCACAGGAGAAGAGCAGTCAGTAGGAGGTCATGGTGACAAGAACAGGGCAAAAGCGACCAGAGAGGGGACTCACTGTGGGGACAGGTGGAAAGTTGCCATTGCAGTGCCCTTAGTGGAAGGCAGGGTCAGTTGCGGGTGGTCTTCACTGTGGGAGCTGGGGTCAGGTCTGTGCTGGAGCACAAGTTCTCCGCTGCAGTAGCCACGCCCATCTCTGGTTCAGGTGTGCACACCCTCAGCAGTAACAAAGCTGGCGAGGTCAGCGCCCATCAGGAGGGTGGCCAGCACACCTGGACAGAGACTTAGTTGGAATGTTTCACATCCTTTAAAAATAGTGTTAAGACTTTACAGCGCGTTGCCTTGGGAGCTCATCGTCGTTTGGGAGGGAGCATGGTGGACAGGTGCCTGATTTGGTGCCTCAAAGCAAACAAATCAAACAGCCCCTCCCCAGGGGCCGCTGTGTGGGAAAGTTGCAATGGACAGGGGCAGGGAAGTGGGAGCAGTGTGTGTGGCTTCCCCGTCTCTTGTGAAGAGATGCACAAGAGCCTGGATCCCAGAATGCTCCTGGGTGGTCAGTTCCAGGTGACTGTTCCTGCTCCTGAACAGTTGATCCCTTCAGAGGAAGCGTATAGCATGCACATACAAAATCCAGTTATACCTCCTTTGTGGGAAAAGCATGCGGTGCTGTTCTGAAGGTGTGTGGGCTCACTGCAGAAGAGAAAGTGCTGAAGTGGGAGGGTGGTGATGGCAGACGATGGCTGTCTGGTGCCCTGGAGGTGCAGGACCTGGCTCACGGGGCGATGTCTGTGCCGCTCCATCCCACAGATGCACATCGACTCTCACGAAGCCCTCGGGGTGCTGAACACGGTCTTTGAGATTTTGGCCCCTTCCTCCCTGCGCCCCGTGGACATGCTTCTGCGGAGCATGTTTGTCACTCCCAGCACGATGGTGAGTTGCCTGGCCGGCGGGAGGGCTGGTTCGCTCAGCCTTGGCTCTGTGCCAGGTCCCGGGTCCCGGCCGACGCTGGTGCTGCTCTGGGACCACACTGGGAGAAGTAGTGGGGTGGGGCTTTGTCGGTGGAGTAGACTGGGGTGGTTTTCCATCATGAGATGGGCAGTCGGGGAAGCATGCCCATCTCTCCTGCTCTAGCTGTGCCTTCCTCTCTCTCGCAGGCGTCTGTGAGCATGGTTCAGCTGTGGATATCTGGAGTCCTTGCCATTCTGAGAGTTCTGATTTCTCAGTCAACCGAAGACATCGTTCTTTCTCGCATTCAGGAGCTCTCCTTCTCTCCATTTTTACTGTCCTGTCCAGTAATTAGCAGATTAAGAGATGGGGACAGTAATTTAACACCAGAAGAACATAGTGAAGGAAAACAAATGAAACATTTGCCAGAAGAGACATTCTCAAGGTATGCCTTCTGTCTGAACCTGTGGCGACCCTTGACCTCTGGGCAGTTGCGCAGTGCCTTGGGATCAGGAAGCCCGGAATAGTCACTGGTATCTTCCTCCGCTTTGAGCAGGGTGAGGAAGTGTGTGTTGGTGTGTCGAGTCCCCTTTTCCTTCCTGAGGTGTTGCCAGGCTCTTTCCTGCACTGGTCAGCACTTGGCAGTGGCTCTCCCAGGTGGTCAGGGGTGCGCTGTCTGCAGAGACGCTCACAGCCTGAGGGAACTGCTCCAGTCAGTCTCATGTTCACCCTCGCCATGAGCTGCGGCTCTGCCTGCGCTCTCCTCCAGGGCGATGTCAGCACTGTATTGTGGATGAGCGCCCCTGCTCAGCGCTCCTCATGGCCTCTGTGCGGCAGCTTCACCAGATGGACTGGGTCCCTCCCTCTGTTAAACAAGCCGACGACACAGTAGATCCCATCGTGGAGTACAGCTGCTCATTTTTAGCGTTTGTAGTTTATAGAGCTTTATCCCGACCATCCTCAGAAGGGTACAGTGGGTGCCATTTCACGGGTGAGGAAGGTGACAAACAGCAAGTTTATCTGCAGCGATGACAGTGAACCTTTCTGATGTTTTGTCCCAGGTGCCTTCCTGAGTCTTCACCCACATCTGCGTTGATGCTCTGTGGATAGTCACCTGATTCACGGTCCTCCTCTCCCCTTTCTCCAAAGGTTTCTGCTACAGCTGGTTGGTATTCTCTTAGAGGACATCGTTACAAAGCAGCCCAAAGTGGAAACGAGTGACCAGCAGCACACCTTCTACTGCCAGGAACTGGGCACGCTGCTCATGTGTCTGATACACATCTTCAAGTCCGGTAGGTGCTGGCGGCTCTCGGCACATGCTCCTTTGGGGTGCAGGGACCATGCTGCCCAGTGGAAACCTTGGGAAATGCTTTGCTGATGGTAAGAGTAAACTGATACCATGTGGTTCACCCTTGGGTCAGGGCCCCCAGGAATGGAAGGCAGGATGGTTGGGGGTGTTTGCCATTCATAGGAGCTCCAGTGTGGAAGTGACTTGGGTGTCTTTGGTGCACTAGTGGATAAGCACAATCTGGTGTGTACATACACTGACGTATTTTTCAGCTTGAAAGAGAAAGAAAATTCTTATATACACTATAGCATGGATGACTCAGGTCATTGTGATAAGTAAGGTAAACCAGACACAAAAGGACAAGTGTGGTTCCACTTCCACGAGCTCCTTAGAGGAGTCAGAATCAGGCAGAGTGGAGTGGGGCCGCCCAGGGCCGGGAGGGCAATGGCAGCTACTGCGTAATGAGTGTGGGGCTTCGGTCTCCAGGTGAAGAGTTGCAGAGGTGGATGGTGGTGAAAGTCACTTGATGTTGTGCAGGTGTTTCACACCAGCGTCATGAACTTAAAGTGGTTTAAGTAGAATGTTGTGTGTTGTGTTGTGTGTATTTTACCACAGGAGTTATTAAAGGGGGAGACTGAAAGGCAATCCTAAGGCCTTGCTCCTGTTGTAAGTGTTGGAGGACCAAGATGTTTTTGTAATTACAGATGCTTGTGCACCCAGAGAGAAAGAAAGGCACCAGGTGGCACCTGTGCAGTGAGCTCAGGAGCCACCCAGCCCAGATGAGAGTGAGGGGGAGTGGGTGAGCGGCTGAAGGACCGGCATGGGCGTGAGAAGGAAGAAGGGTGACTCTGCCTTCCAGGAGGAGCAGGCAGCGGGAAGCTGTGGTCCAGGGAGAGCCGACCAAGACGTGGCAGGCTTTGTAGCTAAGCACCTTGGCGCGTCCTGCTCGCTGAGGCCAGGGGTTGGGACCGAGGGCTCCAGGGGAGAGCGGTGCGAGGTTATTGGCTCTGCTGGGAACTGTGGTGCTCGTAGGGCTCCCATTTCTGGAGCCAGTGTTTGAGGACTTGATTGCTTAAGAACAACAGGCTGGGCACATTTCCGCTTCTGACAAATACAAGAGGAGAACTCACCAAGTTAATTTGGGAAGCGGATGGTAGAGAAAGGGTGTGGAAGGGGCGTTGACACTCTCATCTTCACTGTCTGGCTTATGTGATAATGTTTAGCGTTGACAGAACAAAATACGAGATGTCGAGGAATCCAGTGGATCTGAAAGGCTCCCTCAGATGGGCGGAGGCAGCACAGGTAGCAGAGCAGAGTCGGGAGGTGATGTCAGAGGTAGTCTCACGCCTGTGCAGCAACACGGTCCAGGCCGTAGTTTTATTCAGTGGTCTTTCGGGTGCAAGTGTAGGTGTGCAGCCTAAACCAGGCAAGGGAAGGCGCTCGCTGGCTGCAGAAGGCCTGGCAGGAGTGGGCAGGGCTGGCTCTCCGGGTGCCGCTGCTCCTGGTGGTTTCACCCTGTGATCTGGGTGGTGATTCCACAGCTCTGCCCTGAGTGGGCTACTTTCACATGCAGAAGCACGGTCTATGGCCATTGTGGTTGTAGTTCCTGAAGTAGGTGTGTGACTGGCCCTGCGTGACTTGTGTATGTGACCATGAACCGCGGTATTCCAGCCTTCCTGGGCCATGGGAGAGATTGAACAGCATGCCTCAGGGACCAGTAGAACTTTCTAGCAAGTGTATCACGTTTGCACTAGTGTTATTGGGCATCCAACATGTAGCTCATGTGCAAAGTGTGTGTTTTTGTTTTTTTGTTTTCTGGGGGTTTTTTAAGAGAGAGAGTAAAGATAGAATTAATCTTTATTTTTTCATCTTTTTTTTGTTTGTTTGTTTGTTTCTGTTTTCCATGACTTAGTTGTGTAGCTGGTGCTGGGGATTGAACCCAGGTCTTTGTGCATGCTGGGCAAGCGCTCTACTGCTGAGTCACCTCTCCAGCCCTGGACGCCTGTATTTTAAATTTTTATTTAATTTTAATTGGTTTAAATTAAATTTAAGCAGCTTCTCCTCAGGCAGTGTAGGCATTCTGAGAGTGCTCCCTGGATGAACTTGGGCATGATTAGACCACCTGGGTGGGCCTCGCTCTAGTGACTTTGGACATTGCTTAATTGGTCCATCATTTGCCAATAAATGATATATGTGTGTGTGTTTCCTGTCTCTTTGCTTAGCATGATTGCATTTCTTCTCAAAACACTAGGTGGCAGAATCACCGTATTTGGTCCATCTGGAGGTGGGGTTGAACTGAATCATCTTGTACTTTAATGAAAATGTGGTACCCACTGGGCACTGTGACGCACACTTGTAATCCCAATGGCTCTGGAGGCTGAGGCATGTGAATTACAAATTCAAGTTCAGCTCAGCAACTTAGCAAGGCCCTAAGCAACTTGGTGAGACCCTGTCTCAAAATAAACATGAAAAGGGCTGGGGATGCAACCCAAAGCTTACACGCCGCTGGGTTGAGTGCCTCGCCATGCACACTTCTGCTCCTGCGAGGCTCTGCAGGTGAGGGGCAGCACACTGAGCTGAAGTGGGGGGCAGCTGCTACGGAGGCTCAGTGGCTGAGTGACACCTGGGTCTGCGAGACTGTGGTACGGCCCGCTCAGTCCCTGGGAGTTCTGTGGCTGGTGCAAGGCCACTACCTGGCTCCCAGCTGTTGGTGGCCTGGGGGAGTGCGCGGGAGCCCTGTGTATGGTGCGTGCGCTCTCTCAGCTTGAGTGTTGCACCACGTGGCCTCTTGTGGTGTTTCTGCCCCTCCATTCTCAGCAAGCCAGTGAGCAGGAGTGGGCCACTGTCCCCACCCACATGGCTGCGGCTGTCTGTGGAGTTCCTACCATGACCTGGGTTCAGTGACCTTGGCCACTGTCGTTGGCTTTGGGCAGCTGTGTCCTGCCTTGCAGCACTTGGCAGTGCCCACAGTGGGCAGGTAGAGGGACAGCACAAGCGGTCTGGAGACACACATGGGGTCTGCAGGACTTTTTCATACATTCTTCACATGGCTGCCTGGTGTTGGACTACAATGAGCATCAAAGATGTTCCTCCATGAGTTTTACTGTGTTTGGTTCTAGGAATGTTCCGGAGAATCACTGCTGCTGCCACAAGGCTGTTCACCGGCAATGGCTGTGAGGGCAGCTTCTACAGCCTGGAGAGCCTCAATGGGCACGTGCGTGCCATGGTGCCTACACACCCTGCCCTGGTGCTGCTCTGGTGTCAGATCCTGCTGCTTGTCAACCACACCGACCACCGCTGGTGGGCAGAGGTGCAGCAGACGCCCAGGTGGGTGTCCGGCCCTCTGAGCGGCTGGAAGTTGGGCTCCATTCCTCGTGAGACTTGGTGAGATCCCGGCGGCCTGTTGTGCTCTGTCTCACGGGCACTGTGTGGTAGGGGAAGTGTGGTTGGACCACAGGCATTCAGAATCGCAGCTGCTGTGTGATTTTCTTGACAGGCTGACACTGTGCCCTCTGGCGGGCTGCTCTTGTGGGCCGTGTCCCTCCTGCTAGCTTCCAGCACTGGAATTGGTTCCACAGCCAGGCATGTCGCAACGTCTTAACTTCATTATGAGTTAAATGTGGTTCTGTTTATTCCCAGATAATGAAGTAATTATTTAACAAATTTCAAAACTGTTTGGAAATACCTTATTATTATTATTTTTTTAATCATTCAAAAAGACTGAGTTCCTCATTGTGGGTGGTCCTGGTTTTCAGCTTCATGCCTCCGTGTCCAGGTGTGTACTCACTGACATCTGAACACGCGTGGAGGTAACAGCTGTGCGCTCTGCGGAGTCCTTTGTGCAGACGAGTGCAAGTATGGGTAGCTCTGCTGGTGCAGAAGCTGCTGTCCAGGCCAGCCTCCCTATTGAGAGGCATGATGGTCCCTCTGCTGTGCCTCCACTTTGTGGGGTCTGCAGAGGACAAGGAAGTGCTGCTTCCCACCCCACGTGTTCTCTCTCGGCGGGGAGAGTGTTTAGAGGTCGTAAGAACCAGGAGAAAGGAGACTAGCGTTGCTGAGTTTGTGCTTAAACGTGTGTGTGTATCCACTAAGGAGCTGCAAGACTCAGAGGCACCAGCTGGCTAGGCCTGGCATCTGCGTTCCTGTCAAGCTGCTGGTCCCTGGGCCACCCTGAGCAGCAGGTGCCTTGGTGTCATGATAGCTCAGTGACTGGGTCCCTGCAAACTTATGGTTTTTGACTGTTCCAGGAGAGTCCAGTGTACACCCAGAATGGAGGCATAGCCTGGGTTAGCTGTGGCTGGGGCAGCCTTGGGTCAGGCAGCAGGAAAGTGAGGGGTTCATAGCTCTGCAGACCCCCCCCCCCCCACTGGTGGTCAGTGGGGGAGAAGTAGAAGCCACGCTATAGTTTGTTCACAGGAAAGGGGACTTGAACTTAGCTGATGGTGAGGAGGCAGCCCTCTGCCAAGGGGCTCCCTGGGCTCCTGAGACTTCAGTGGCCTAAAGGACAGGAAGGTTGCATTAGATAAAAAGCAACAGGCAGGACAAGCAAATACCTTCTGGGTACACATTGTGTTGTGGGTCCTGGGTGGAAGCAGCAGAGGGACATCATGCAGCTGTGAGAGTGCTCTCAGGAGACCCCTGCTGTGTCCTGAAGAGACACCACTCAGTACATGTGTATTGCCTGACGTGGTGGAGCGTGCACATGTGTCTGGACTGTGTTCATGAGCTCAGGTTGCAAAGGCTAGTTAATGTGGGTGAAAGGCGTGTGGCTGTTCATCGACTCATTCTTTCAACCTTTTTGTTGGTGTGAAGTTTTCAAAATTAAAGGAAAGAAGATGGTACAAGAAGGGACCTCTTAGCTGCTGTGGGCAGCTCTTAGGCTTCCTTTAGAGGGAGCAGAGCTGTGGGGACAGGGTCACCGGAGAGAAACAGAGACAGCTTTGAGCTTATGAAAGCCACTCATCCTTGAGGTGGTAAGACTCGATGGATCTAGGCACGGAAGTTAGTTTCCTGTGCTGTTGGTTCATGGCTGGTGTTTTAGTTCAATTTACAGTTTCTTGATTTTCCCACAGACGCTGGTAAGGACGGGAAAACTGTTGCTTCTAGTGCTGAGCTCAGCATCCCTAGGGGCCTGCCCTGGCTTCTTCATTCAGTCAGTCTCCTCTGCTGTCTCAGCAGCCTCTGCCCTCCCTGTGGAAGTGTGAAGTGTGATCAGATCTTTGTGTGATGGTGCTCTAGACCATGAGCCCCTGCAGGGAAGGGCCTATTTCTAGTTTGAGTGCTGAGTAAGTGAAGCAGCAGTGACTCCTGCTGCAGCCTCTGCGTGGAGGTCAGCGCTCCCTGCCAGGGCCTCCTCCTGGATGGAGACCTGCTTTCCTGCCCAGCGTCACAGTCGGTACACAGCACACATGGGACCTCCCAGGGCTGCCGTTTTCACCTGTCAGCATCTGAGCCATCGTTCCTAATGCTGCTGTTTTGGTTCTTCAGTGTGGTTTTTTTTCAGGCTCTCCTCCCTTAGTTGAGCAGTCTGGCTTCTTGTGATTTTCAGGCATGCCAGTTCCCTGGCTGGCAGTAGCTCCTAGGCCACACGGGGTGGCGTGGCTCCAGGAGGTCCCCCCAAGGGCTGTGCTCTCTTGACCTTTCCTGAACTCTGTCAGCGTGGACTCGTGATGTGCTTCGGATCTGTCTCGCTTTCGGGTGGACGGTGAGCTTGTGTAGCTGTTCCTTGGGCCCGTGCCACGTGGGTCCCTTCCTAGCTCAGCCATTCAGGTGCACTCAGTCTGGACTTGGGGCCTTGGTGCAGCGGCTTCTGCATTTGGGGGTGGATTAGGATTGGCTGTTGGAATCACGGACACGGGCTACTCTCCTGAGGCTGTTTGGCCTGAGTTGAAGTCATGTGGAACCACCGCAGGAGGGCAGGTTTTCCGCTTTAACCTGCAATTCACAGTAAGACACACTCTTCTGCCCCAGCTGTAGCCAGATAGTGAACAGAACTGTCGTTCCACGACTGCTGGTGTACCGCTGTCCCTCTAGCCCCATGCCAAGTTCTGTAGAAATGGAAATGCCGCAGTGTGTGGCCGCTCGCCGAGCCCCGTGGGCAGGCCGCAGAGGTCTGTTCCATCGCCTGGACGCACCACAGTCCACTTATGCAGTCACCAGTGGGCGAACAGCAGTGGCCATTAGTCTCTTTTTCAATGGGTGGGATGTTGTGTGCTGGTGCCTTCTAAATCCTGAGGGGCTACAGGAAAAGCTGACATATTCTAGAACATTCTTGCCCTCCTGTGACCCTGTCCACACCGAGCTTTGGGAGAACGGGGTGCAGGCTCTTTGCCACCCTGCGGTCAGGCCCCGAAGCCAGAGGGGCAGTTTGGGAGTGTGGCAACATTGTGTTCTAAGCATTTGGGCCAAAACGGAGAACCTCAAGGTACATGATTCCCATTTGTTTAGAAAGAAGATGTTGTGAGAGGTAAATGTGAAGTGAACTTGCCTCATTAGTGGGAGGAAAGGCTTTTGAATGCTGGACTGGCTTGGAGTGCTGACCTTGTACGGTTGGTGAAATGCTAGTGCAGAAATGCGTCTTCTGCAGGGCATGTGTGCAGGGTGTCTTCTGCAGGGCCTGTGTGCAGGCGTGTGTGCAGGGTGTCTTCAGCAGGGCCTGTGTGCAGGCGTGTGTGCAGGGTGTCTTCTGCAGGGCCTGTGTGCAGGCACGTGTGCAGGGGTCTTCTGCAGGGTGTGTGTGGAGGGCGTGTGTGCAGGGTGTCTTCTGCAGGGTGTGTGTGCAGGGGTCTTCTGCAGGGCGTGTGTGCAGGACACGTGCAGGACGCGTGTGGGGTGTGTGTGGCTGACTGTTCCACCCCTGGGCACGGCCAGCCTGGGTTCTGAGGCCTCATGTCCTTGGGTCTTTTTAATCACATGCACCATCATGGCCTAGGTTTAGGCTACCAGGAGTTGTGCCCAGTGTCCAGAATGACGCGTCTGTGACAGACGAGAACCAGGGAGCCGTGCTCAATGTGTGCATGCATGCCTTCATCGTGCCTCTCTCCTTCTCAGGAGACACAGTCTGTCCTGCACGAAGTCGCTCAGCCCCCAGGTGGCTGGTGAGGAGGAGGGTTCCGACTCGGCCCAGCTTGGCACGTGCAATAGAGAAGTCGTGCGGAGAGGGGCGCTCATCCTCTTCTGTGACTATGTGGTAAGCTGGGAAATGCCCACAATGGGGTGGGGAGGACAACCTCGTGAGACCGCCTGCCATCCCATAGCTCCCTCGACTGTTGGATCCACTGTGATGGGTGACTGGGCCCCATACCTGGCCTTCGTACCTGGCCTTCGCTCTGTGAGATGTCCGAGCTGAACTTCGTAAGCCTTCACTCGGCTTATTCAGCAAAAATGCACAGGAACTTCTTGGTGCCTGACAGAGTGCTGGGGATTTTTGTTACTTTGAGGGAAACAGTGGAATGATACATAATTCCAACAACAAGCATTGACCAGAGTCAGTTCTGATTAGAAACATTGCTTCAATTGATACATGTGGGGAAGGTGTTGAAAGTTCAACGTAGTATTTTAAAATAGATTCCCATTTGAATGGTGTTCTTTTAAAAATAACAACTGTCAGGGGCTGGAGCTGTTGCCCAGTGTTTGGAACATTTGCCTGGCATGCGCGAGGACCCAGGTTCGAATCTCAGCACCACATATACACCTAAGTGTCGGCAAAAGTAAAACCAGATGAAAAAATAAGTAAAATTGATTCTCTTAAAAAAACCAAACACTCAACTCTTGTGGAGTTTTAACCGCAGAACTAGCACCACACATTTAATGTATGAACAACAACATCAGCAGCAGGAAGCTCCTCCTGCAGGTGCGCTGCTCCAAGGTCACTGTGTCACCTGCTCTGCAGGTTCCATGTTGCTGTCAGGAGCTCGGTCTTCTGTATGTGGTAACAGTGCTCACTGACACTCCTTTTAACATTCTCAAGGTGCAAATGGCTTTTCTGTCTTGTTCCACTTTTTTTTTTTTTAAGAGAGAGAAGCAATTTTATTTATTTTTCCATCTGGCCTTTGTTTCTCTGACACTTAGTTGTGTATGTGGTGCTGGGGTTCAAACCCTGGTCCTCACCCATGCCAGGCAAGCGCTTTACCAGAGAGCTCTAGCCCTCCCTTCTTCCACTTTTGAGAAATAATTACATAATGTTGCTTTCCACAGACATGTGAGAAAAAGAGTAGTCAAATGATCACAAATGGAAAATACTAACCATTAACCAGGTGTCAAAGAATCGATCATGTTTTGGTTTCTGCCTACACGGATTTTGAATTAAGTTGAAAAGGCTACATGTGGTGGCTCAGCAGTTACAGCAGTTATACCCCACACAACGTACACAACGAAGTCTAGGAGCCACGAAGGTCAAATGAAAAAACTAAATAAAATTGTTTCTCTTTCTCTCTCTCTCTCACTCTCACTGTCCCTCTCTCTTTCAAAAAAAAAAAAAAAAAAGAGTCAGTTCTACTTATTCTTACTCTGGTCCTCACACATGCCAGGCAAGCACTTGTAACCACTGATCCACTGCTCCAGCCCAGTTCCATATAAATCTAATGAAATTTCTTCCATGTAATATGTGAGAATTCATTCATCTTTTGGATTCAGAAATTCTATCAAAACTGTGACAATTACAGTGAATTTTTATTTTTCCATTGAAATGTTGCACAATTGGAGACAAAGTAAGTGGAGAATACCCCTTGCTAGGCCGCCCTGAGGCCTGGGATGGAGCAGCAGGTGCCAGGTGGGGTGTGTCCCTTGGTCCTATGTGCACCAGTTGCTGTGAGGGTAGAACTGGGTGCTCACGCTGCTCCTGCTGCCTGGGATCACATCCCACCCATCTCAGGCCTCCCGTGACCGCCCTCTGCAGTTGTGATTGGAGGGCTGGGCTCGGAGTGTGGTATCTACTCCTCAGTTGCTGTGTTCAGATGTCACTGTTTTCGGTGAGGCAGGTTTGTGTTTGGAATTTGTCTGCTCCTTCCCACCCTTCCTGGCCTTCCTGATGGCATCACTACCTGTCTCCCTCTTGTCTGCTTGGAAACAGACCTCCGTTGTATCCTTCCTAGTGTCAGAACCTCCATGACTCGGAGCACTTGACGTGGCTCATCGTGAACCACATTCAGGATCTGATCGGTCTGTCCCACGAGCCTCCAGTGCAGGACTTCATCAGTGCTGTCCATCGGAATTCTGCTGCCAGTGGCCTCTTCATCCAGGCGATTCAGTCTCGCTGTGAAAATCTTTCATCTGTAAGTCTCCACTGCCACTTGGTTACTTTGCCTTTGAGTCCTGGGATTTTGTAAGTGCTCTTCGTGGTGGCAGAATACTCAGCTGCTGTCCTGTTGACCATCTTGATCCCCAGCCCACCATGCTGAAGAAGACTCTGCAGTGCTTGGAAGGCATCCACCTCAGCCAGTCGGGCGCCGTGCTCACGCTGTACGTGGACAGGCTCCTGTGCACCCCTTTCCGTGCCCTGGCTCGCATGGTTGACACGCTGGCCTGTCGCCGGGTTGAAATGCTTTTGGCTGCAAATTTACAGGTACTGAGACAAATACTGATGCTGATTGATATTAAAACTTAGCAGCAGGGCTGGAGCAGTGGCTCAGCAGTAGAGCGCTTGCCTGGCATGCATAAGGACCCAGGTTTGAACCCCAGAATCACATACACAGCTAAGTGTTGGAGAAACAAGAAATGGATGAAAAAAAAGTAAAAGTTGATTCTCTCTTTAAAAACAAAACAAAGGGGCTGGAGAGGGGACTCAGCTGTAGACTGCTTGCCTAGCATGCACAGGGACCCAGGTTCGATCCCCAGCACCACTTATACAACTAAGTGTCAGGAAAACAAAAACCAGATGAAAAAATAAATAAAATTGACTCTCTCGGCAGAGTAAACAAGATATTGAGCTGGGTTTTCTTCCTTCGACCTGCGCTTGATATGGCCACAGATGGGAACATTATCGCCGTGTGCAACCTGTTGTTCTGTGTGTTTCTTGTCCAACTGCTTCTGGTGTGCCCTGCAAACTACCCAGCAGTTTATCTGTTTTAAGTGAATGTGAGGTCACTGTGGCTCCTTAGGTATTACAGATCCACTGATGTGTTCTTGTTTATTCAGAGCAGCACAGCCCAGTTGCCAGTGGAAGAACTGAACAGAATCCAGGAACACCTCCAGAGCAGTGGGCTTGCACAGAGGTAATACTGCAGACAGCAGTGCGTGTATTGAGATGACCCTGCGCAGAGAGGCTTAGACTGGCAGGGGCAGAGTCACAGGCTGAGAACTCGACATGCCTTGTGGTGGGCTTACTGTGGAAGGGCCATGTAGAGTGACTTCCTACATGTTAAACAGTGGGTCTCCTTTTAGGAGATCAGCTGACACTCATGCCTGTTGTACACATGGGGGTATGCCTGCCACGTATCAGTGTCTGAGGGTGAAGGGAAGTGGGTGTTCGGTTGCCTCTGTCCCATTTTCCCTCTGACAGCTGGGAATCTGAGTTAGTAGCTACATGATCTAACATCTAGACAAGAGTAGGTGGATCTAACCAGCCAGGCGCGGGGTGCACACCTGTAATCCCAGCTCTAGGGAGGCTGGGGCAGCAGGACTGCAAGTTCAAGGCCAGCCTCAGCAACTTAGGAAGACCCTGTCTCATAATAATAAATAAAAAAGGCTGGGGATATGGCTCAGTGGTGAAGTGCCCCTGGTTTCAATCACTGGTACAAAATATCTGTGTGTCCATATGTACATATGTGTACATGTATGCTTATAACATTTAATCACCTGCTTCTGTTTATAAGTCTTCTAGAATCCTTTATCAGAAATGTTTGCATCTGTAACGTGAGCAGATTTCCATGACAGCCAGATGAGCTAAGGGGAGTTTCTACCTCTTTTCCTACACCATGTGTGTTGGGAAGAGCACAACGTGGAAGAGAGGGAGAGGAGATTCTTCCATGGTTTCAGTCTCTTAAAAGGGCTTTGCAGATGGTGTGTTAAGTGGAACAGTGCGTAATCTGCAGGGCTAAGTGATGGCAGTGGCCAGCTTTCATCTTGAAGCTGTCACTCGGAGGAGATGGCAGGAGAGCACACTTACTGGATTTTGACCCTTCACCCAGGTGAAGATTATCAAAGTTTGTAAAAAACCTTGGACCAGATGAGGGATTCTCTCATGAAATGACTATTCCTAGTGGTATGAACTCTTTTGAGAGATGAAGGGGAAGGGTGTGTGCACTTGAAGCTTAGATGAGCTCTTTTGCTTACGAATCTTCCTTCATTAGTAGATGATAGCCTGGGAAGCATTGGTCAGGTTTAAGCTGTGCTGATCAAGGGATGAGGGACTAAACTTGCACTGTGGCCTGCTGGGGCGGTGAAGGGAAAGTCTGAGCAGGTTGTTCCTTGCTTGAAGGAGTCACTGGTATCCCTTCCTTGTGTGCTTCTAGAACCTGCTTTGCAAAGGTGGAACTAAGTAGAAGGCAGACCTCACTGCAGTTTCACGTGTGCTTGTGTTTCAGACACCAAAGGCTCTATTCCCTGCTGGATAGGTTCCGTCTCTCTACTGTGCAGGACTCTCTCAGCCCCTTGCCCCCGGTCACCTCCCACCCCTTGGATGGGGATGGACACATGCCGTTGGAAACAGTCAGTCCGGACAAAGTAAGTGATGAGTGTGTTTGTGTAGTGCCCGGGCAGGACACCTGTGTTAGCAGAGTGTACAGGGGCTCGAAGTGTGAGGACGTCCTGATGCTTGGCCCAGGTCCTTTGCAGCTCTGATCGGGGGACCTTGAAAGACCTAGTGAGGAAGGACTCCTGTGGCAGGAGTGTCTGAGTCAGGTTCGGCTATGGCCTCCTCTCCCGACACCATCCCCTTCCCGTGAATTGACACTACCACACCACTCACCTCCGAGTTCAGAGCCTTCTGGGGGCTCAGGAGGGGTGAGCTGAGGCCCCAGCACCCGGCCATCCAGGTTCCATTGTGCACACTTAGCCTTTCTTTTCATCTTGGCCCTGGCTGCTGGGGAGAGTTGAGCCAAATGGATAGAGGCAGTTGGTGCAGTGCCTGGTGAGGGGGCCGAGGGAGTCACTAGCCCTCAGTGCTCAGGTACAGAGGGAGAAGTTGAGAGTGTCCCGACCGGTGCTTTGGTGGCAATGAGCCCAGGGTGCACTGGCGGCCCTTTGGGCAGCCCAGGAAGCCTCTGAGTGCATGTCTGACCCCTCCTTGTCTGCATCCCTTCCCTCTTCCCAGGACTGGTACATTCGCCTTGTCAGATCCCAGTGTTGGACCAAGTCGGACGCTGCGCTGCTGGAAGGTGTGGAGCTGGTGAACCATATCCCTGCTGGAGACATGAGCGCCTTCATGATGAGCCCGGTAGGGAGTGGCAGGAGGCCAGGGAGTTCCTAGCTTCTGCTTGTTGTTTCTGAGTCGGTTTATCACCTAACTGACAGCATGCTAGGCTCTCGTCCAGAATGGACGGTGGGGGTGGGAGCCTATTTAAGATGGGAGCCCAATGCTATTTCAGCCGCATCAGGCCCAAGAGGAGCGTGGTTTTCAGCTCTGCTTCCGTGCATTTGAAGGAAGTGTGGGGGTGCCCATCACTGGTGCCATTGTGCCCGTGGTGTTTGGGCAATGCATCTTCAGTGGTGACGTCCCTGCCCCCATGGAGCAAGGGATCCCATCTCCCTGAGCTGGAGCGAGGCTCTTCTGGGAGGGTACAACACAGCCGGCCTGGCAGGCCGTGGAAGCCTCGGTTGGTTTCCCTGTCCATACCCTGTGTGCAGGGCCTGTGAGGTCTCCCTCAGCCACGGCCTTGGCAGGGTTCCTCCTCAGACACTGAGGACAAGGAGCTGCCTGGCCCTTTCCCAAGTGGAAATGGAGAGGGCAGAGCTGGGAAGGTGAATGTGAGGCGAGCAACACGAAGCAAGAGGACCAAGAGACCTGGCCAGGTGTTGGTGAGGAGGCCTTCGGGGGAAGATAGCCGCAGCTGTGCTCTGACTGGTTAGAAAATTGGAGCGACACTGAAAACGAAACGGGAGAATCAGCCCAGAGTCCACTTGCTGAACTTTTGTTTGTCTTAAACTACATGCAGCGGAAGCTGATTTACCAACACATTTGCTTAGTGACCAAGTTTTTTGGATTTTCCAAATTTGCTAGATCTAGGTAGTGCTTTTAATAGCTTCAAAGGTTCTGGCTAAAGCCGTGGGAATGTGAGTTTCGGGCACTGATAATGACGTGGTTTCTCACCTCACCAGCTCTTAAGTAGTAAGAAGGTGATGGGGCACAAAGTCCAAATTATCTTCTGAGATGCTCCTTTCCAGGCAGCACTTGGGCATTGTTGCCCCACTCTGCAACTGCGTTTCCATGACTTTTGTGAACTGCAGAAATGCTTGGTGTTGTGCTGATTTCTGAGTGGCACGTTAGCCTTGATGTTTTATCAGTTAAAACTTCTATCCCGTGTGGGCGCAATGGCATGGGCTCGTGACTTGGGACACTGAGGTAGGAGGATCACAAGTTCAAGGCCTGCCTCAGCAACTTACCAAGACTTGGCTCATAATTTAAAAAAAAAAGTTAAAAAGGACTGAGAGTGCAGCTCAGTGGTAAAGTGTTCCCGAGTTCAACCTCTGATGCCACCAAAAAACAGGTCAGAAAAATAAGATTAAAGACACCAGAAATATATTTTACGGAGCAAATGTTAAATGGAATTGTTCTTTTGTTCATATGTATATTTATATATAAATTTACAATAAATGTATATTCTTTGTTTAAAAAAAAAAAACTGGGGATTTAACTCAGGGGTGCTTCACCACTGAGCCATATCTCCAGCCCTTTTTTATTTTGAAACAGGGTCTCGTTAAGTTGCTGAGGCTGGCTCCAACTTTGCGATCCTGCCTTAGCCTCCCAAGTTGATGGGATTATAGGTGTGCGCCACTGCACCTTGCTAACAGGTGTATATATATGTATTTTTTTTTTTTGAGAGAGAGAGAGAGAAAATCAGTTTTTATTTAGTTTTTCATGTTATTTTTGTTGCTTGGACACTTCATTGTGTATGTGGTGCTGGGGTTTGAACCCACGTCCTCACCCATGCCAGGCAAGTGCCTGACCGCTGAGCTGCCACTCCAGCCCTAGGCATATATTCTTGAAAGCATTCTTTATAGTGTGTTAATCTGTGTTATCTGTGATTGTCTTTCATGTCTGAATGAAAGCTTGTGATCTTTGCTGCTGTTTGGCCTTTATTGCTCTGATTTCAGGAGTTCAACCTCAGCCTGTTGGCTCCATGCTTAAGCCTTGGCATGAGTGAAATTGCTGGTGGCCAGAAGAGTCCCCTTTTTGAAGCGGCCCGTGGGGTGACTCTGGACCGTGTGACCAACATCGTTCAGCAGCTTCCTGCTGTCCATCATGTCTTCCAGCCCTTCCTGCCCACGGAGCCCACGGCCTATTGGAACAAGCTTAGTGATCTGTTCGGTAATTCAAATAAAACTTATTCTATTTAATAAAGCATTGCAGAGCCAGCTGAGTGCTTTGTGCCAAGCAAGTTTGCAGTCAGCACTGCTGACCTAAAACACCAAGAGCGTTGACAGAGGTGACTGGAAGCAGCACCAGCGTTCGTAGCTTAAGGTTTTGTTCTGTGTTTGCCACCTGGCTTCTCTTTGGTGCAGCCAGTGTCTCATGCCCTTCAGGAAGGCTGGTTTGGACCTTGGAGATGTGGTCCATAGCCACACGCAGCCACAGCACATTGTAGGGGTGCTGGCCAGGCGGGACGTTCTCACAGCACTGCTTGCCTGCTCCTGCAGGTGAAGGGCCACACACGGTTGCAGCCGCCCATGGAAGTCTTGTGTTTCAGGGGATGCTGTGTTGTACCAGTCCCTGACCACACTGGCCCGGGCACTGGCGCAGTACCTGGTGGTGGTCTCCAAAGTGCCCACCCATCTGCAACTGCCCTGTGAGAAGGAGAGAGACACGGTGAAGTTCATAGTGATGACCCTCGAGGTAAGAGCAGCTCCACAGTGTGCTGTGGGCAGGGGTGTGTGGGCACGGAGAATGAGGCAGCCCCATCCGACACCCGAGAGCTCTGAGCCATCTGGTCGCTCCTGCTCCTGTCCTCACCACTTGCACAGGGCATGGAAGGCGGCCAGCACCTGCACATTTCAGCCATGGGGCAGTCAAGCACTTGTCCCCTGGAGTGTGTACCCCTGCGTGCATTGCCTTTCCATGCGGCTGCTGCAGAAGAGCCTGGCCCTTCTCCCTCTGGTGCCAGAGGCCCACCACCTGTCCCAAGCACGGCGGTAGCCAACTGAGCCAGGTCGAGTCAGATAGCCTATGAGCCCATCCTCAGCTCAGTGAAGACTGGACAGCAGTCCAGCCACAGCCCACGCCTCATGTGTAGGCCTCAACACTGCACCTGCGTCTGTGTTAGGTTTTCATAACAGCCCAGTATGCTGACCTCTGTGTTCCTAAGTCACAGAGGAGGAGAGCAAGGCTTCGGGGGAGGGCCAGGGACTTGGCCAGCCTGGTCCAGCATGCAAACTTAAGTCCTGCTGTCCCCAGAGCCCAGAGCCACACGACTGTGTCAGCCGAGATCTGTGCTACAGGAGCCCTGGAGCAGAGCCTCTGCCAGAGGCCACATGGCCCGGGAGAGGTTTCTGGAGGAACCACAGTGCTGAAGGGGAAAAGGCACTGGGGTGGGGTGGGTGCTCTGGAAGAGGGATCCGGGGACTTTGCAGAACAGGGATGACAGCCTGGGAATAGTCAGGTCATTGCCATCCTCCTGGCCTCTTCCTCTGCCTTATCCGCGCTGCCGTGCGCGGCGCTGCTTGCCTGGAGGCCCCAGGCAGGAAGAGCTGGATGTTCCCTGACGCTCGCTTCCCTTTAGGCCCTGTCGTGGCACTTGATCCACGAGCAGGTCCCTCTGAGTCTGGACCTCCAGGCAGGGCTGGACTGCTGCTGCCTGGCCCTGCAACTGCCCAGCCTGTGGAGTGTGGTCTCCTCCGCGGAGTTCGTGACCCACGCCTGTTCACTTATCCACTGTGTGCGCTTCATCCTGGAGGCCGGTAAGCCCAAGTCCGGGATGGGCTTCTTACCCTGCTCACTTGAGCCACTTGCCAGTGTTTTCCAAGAGCTACGTTAGGCTTGGGCTGAAGCATGGGCCTTGCCTTCCGTCTCTTCTCCTCCAGAATCTTGGCATCTATGCTAGAATTTAACTCGAATTTACTTTTTTAATCGTTTTGTTTGGATTTTGGAGTTGAAGCTTTTGGAAAAATGCTTCTAAGTTTCACATCCCTGTGATCTCTGGTCTTAGTGGAGCATGTCATGTTTTTAGTGCTAAGTGATTGTAAGATTTTTAAGATTACATTCAGAAGACGAATTGTCTCCTGTGGAGTTAAAATGCTTGTTTCTATATACTGTATTGTAATCCTAATATACCATCAAATAAAAGTGATTCATTCTTTTCAAGGAACAGTGTCCTCAACAAGGGTCATTAGCTAAAATTTTTTAAAAATTGGATATTATACTTTACATGTTAGAGAGTGTTTTGAAGTTTTGTATTTTCAAATTTAACATTATAGAGTGGTGTTTTGATGTTCCATTGTTTAAATTGTTTTTCATCTGTGCATTTGTAGTCGACTTGGAAATGGATGCACAGGCATTAATTTTTAAAAGCCAGACTTCTTGGGGTCAGAGTGATGCTTCCAGCAATAGTGAATCACATGCTGTCTGATAAACCTTCAGGGTAAGGATGCTGACAGTGCCGTGCACTTGGAAATCGGAACGTAGGCGTGCAAGTTCTTGCAGATGCACGGTTAACTGGCACCTGCCCCTGGTTGTGCCTGGAGTTTTCCACTGGACCAGCTGCCGCGGGTCTAGGAAATCTAGAGGTCATCTGGCGGAGCCCATCACTGAGTTCTTTAGAGGGCGCACAGCTGTGAAGATTTGAGTAGGAAGAAAGAGTAAGGATGTGTGGGAATTCTTGTCCCTTCTGCTGTGATTTCAGTTGCAGTGCAACCTGGAGGCCAGCTTCTTAGTCCAGAAAGCAGGACAAATGCTCCGAGGCCTGGCAGAGAGGAGGACAGAGATTCAGACGCACAGAGTAAGCTCAGGACCCATTTTTCTTATGTCTGTCTTCTGGGCCTTGAAGTTCACTCAAAACAAGAGACTTGTAAGTGGGGAATGTGGACTCTAAGCCTTGCCTAACGTGGATGCCACACTCACGCTCATTCCTCTCCCTCTGCATTTGCCCCTGCTGCTTTGGCCGTCCCAGCTGGGTGGTCAACTTCCTGAGGACCCTCATGATCCGTCGCCTCTCCCACAGGCTGGGTTTACTCCCACCTGGGAAGGTCCCCATCTCCGCACTGCACGCGTGACCACAGTCACACAGCTCCTGAGCGCAGGACTGTGCTTTCCTTCTGTGCTCCCAGAGTTAGCACTTGGCCTGCTATAAGTGGTCAGCAGCTGTTGAGTGGTGAATGGATACAGAGAAACACTGTGGAAGTTGCCTAAATCTAAATCTCATGGACCACTGTTCACATTCTTCTTGTAAACATAAAGTTCTTGGTTGCACCCTATATGTTCGACTCAGTGAACAAACACGAGCCGTCTGCCTTAAGACCCTGGCAGGCCACGCAGAGGTTCTCACCCCAGGATACGGGCTTTCCTCTGTACCCGCTCCTGTAGCTCCTGCCCTCGCCCCATCCGTGGAGTAGGTCTGATCCAGGGGAAGTGGCGACTAGGGATCCTGTTGTGGGTCTTGGCACCCTGGCTAGGGTTATTGCAGGTCCTGGAAAGCCAGAGGGTAGGGTAGCTGTCCTGAGGGAAGTGGAAGCCCAGCAGCCACATGGTGGCTATTCGATGTTTCATGCCATGCTGCTGAACGTGGGCAAGAAGGATCCCTGAGGACCCAGGCAGGAACCCTGGTTCAAGACCGTTGCCATAGCCCTGGCATATTAGAGGTCAGACCTGCAGGCCTACATGACCAGCTGGGAGTCTATGTGGCCTGAGCAGCTGTTGGTTGGGCCAGGCCCCCTGCACAGGCCTTGCAGGGAGAGTAACAGGTTGGAGTGTTTTGATGGTAAGTCCTTTCTCACCCACACCGCCTCATAGATCCCAGGTACATCACCACGGCCTGTGAGATGGTGGCAGAGATGGTGGAGTCCTTGCAGTCGGTGCTGGCCCTGGGCCACCAGAGGAACAGCAGCGTGCCTGCGTTCCTCACAGCGGTGCTCAAGAACATCGTGGTCAGCCTGGCCCGCCTGCCCCTGGTCAACAGCTACACACGCGTGCCCCCCCTGGTGAGTCTGGGCTACCAGAATGGAGCAGTGGGCAGCTCTAGTGCTCCCTGGCATCTGCCAAGTGTGTGGTGATGCTGGTCTGGTCCTTGGGCACTGTGTGTAGCTGCTGTTAGTAGAAACACTGTCCCCTGAAGCAGGATCCCGTAGGCACTGACATTGCCAGACCTGACCCTAAAGCCATGCGGTCATCCCTGAAGGTGTCCATGTTCTGGGTGCTTCCCCTCCGCAGGTCCTCCCCTCGCATCACCTTCTGAAAAACTTGTAAGATGGATGCGCTCTAGTGGACGTGTTGCAGGTGGCAGAATGAACTTAGTGTGACAGGGACAGTTAGTGGCAGTTGGATGGACCTCTACCCAGTGAAGTTGCACCATCACCCCCAGCCTGCTAAGACAGGACAGCAGGGCTTGCTCCTTTCTGCCACAGTGCTCAGGTGCACAGAGCCAGGCCAGGGGAGGGTGCTCACTGCTGCCTGAGGAGGCTGCTGCTTCCTGTGTGTGCGCTGGGCCCTGGGGAAGCGGCATCAAGGAGGGGTATCCGTTGGACATTGTGGCATGCTGTGGAGGCCCATTCTGAGGGTGAGCAGTGTAGCCTGGAGGTGTGGAGGCGCCTGGGTTGCTGCGGGCATCTGGGGAGAGCAGGAGAAGCGGCCACTGTCACTGTGCGGCTCAGCTCCAGCCTCCCACACGAGCAGTCCTCCTGGGCTGGGCACGTGGTTCTGAGGTGGTGCTGTTCTTTAGAGGGACAGAGTAGGAAGTCAAAGTCCAGTGGCTGTGCTTTTAGAGCTCGGGCACCACCCACCCAGCTGTGCTGTGGGCAAGCCTCTGGCAAGGCCTTCACCCACCCCAGGAGGTCCTGCTCAGGGGGCAGCTATAGCAGGTGCTGCAAAGCTTCCCTCTGGATGTGTCCCGGGAGGCTTGGTAGGTGGCATATGTTAGTTGAAGCGGGTTTTCTGGTGGTAAAAATAGTTTAGCTAGCCATGTCAGAAGCCCTCTGCCCTTATGCCAGAGGGCTAAGGAATCTGAAGTGGACTTTGCCCTCGGCCTCCCTTGAGTTCTCTGTGGTTTCATGGCGGGTGTAGCTGAGTTGGTCCGGCTGCTGGGACAGCCCTGGGTGTGCCTCAGGGATTCCTCTGTGCCAGTGCTTGTTAAAGTACGTAGGGCCTGAGGGCAGGTCCTCACGGAGTCAACCAGCAGGCAGAGTGGTGGTTTGGGGCTTGCTTGCCCGTGTAAGTTTGTACAGGAGGCAGAACTCCATTGGCATCGCCTGTGCACTCCCATGTCTAACACACCTGGGCACCGGGTGCCATCTAATGTCTGACCATGGCCTGTGCAGGCAGTGTCACAGGTGGGCCTGGTCCCGGGGGGAGGCCTGTTTAGTGGGGAGTGGTCCTGGGGCAAGGAGCTGAGCCCTCCTCTGGGAGAGTCTGTGGGCTTGGCAGGGAGGCCTCTGGAGAGGTGGCCCTGCTCTGTCCTTCCAGACTGCCTTTCCTCTTGTCTTCTCAGGTGTGGAAACTAGGGTGGTCGCCCCAGCCAGGAGGGGACTTCGGCACAGTGTTCCCTGAGATCCCGGTGGAGTTCCTACAGGAGAAGGAGGTCTTCAAGGAATTCATCTACCGTATCAATACTCTCGGTACCCACACCTTGATAGGGTCTTCTCACTGGATGCCAGGAAGACTGCGGACACCTTACGCGGAGTGTTTAGAGCCCCTTGGCCTAGCCAGAAGGTGGATGGGGAGCACAGTGTCAGGCCAGGGATACCTGGCTGGATTGGAGCCAGGTTCCATCCTTGTGTTGTGCACACAGGGCAGGTGGTGGTGAAGACTCTGCCAGTTTGACCTTGCGTTCTTCATGGATGGCGTCTTCTTGTATGTAGGACAAGCAGGCTGGGAGGTGCTACCCTTCCCCAGGATCCAGGCTGCTCAAGTGGGGGGAAGTAGACGTGGAGGTAGCTGAGCCTGGCCTCTTTGACTGACCTTTGTGGCTGCACAGCGCAGGACAGCTTATTCATTCTCCAGGACCCTAGGTTTTATTATCTGTAAAGTAGGGGTTGTGCCTGTTCATGGAATTGCTTCAAGTGTAGAAATTAAGAAATACAGCTCGCTCCGCTGACTCAGGAAGTGGTAGCATTAGGAATTGTCAGGACTCTTTTCTGCCTTTTTGTTGCTGTTGTCAGGGATGGAACCCAGGGTGCTTACCCACTGAGCCACAACTCCAGCCCTTTTTATTTTTTTATTTTGAGACAGGGTCTTGCTAAGTTGCCCAGGGTCTCGCTAAATTGCTAGGGTTGGTCTCAGACTTCTCATCCTCCTGCCTCGGCCTCACAAGTTGCTGGGATTATGGGCATGTGTCACCAGCTCTTGGCTTTCTGAAGAGCAAAGTTGCCTCTTCTTCTTTTTCCCCGTTTGTGACTGGGGTTACCATTTGTGGTATGGTTATAATCAGGACATCCTGACAGACAGCTCTCCTGTGGCATTTCCTGCAAAGTTCCCTTCTTGACCTCCACCGTTGGGCCTCGCCCCCTCCACCCTCAGTCCTTCTGGCTCCTGTACACTTGGCACTTGTTCTGATCTCGCAAGGTTGTGGCAGTGGGCATCTTTCTGTGGTCTGCCTGTCACCTGTTCTCAGGAAAGTTGGGAGTCAGCTGTCCTCAAGGAGCTTTTCTTCTCACTGTCCTGATCTCAGACAGCCTCCCTGCACAGCCCGTCCAGAGTCGTCATCGGACCCCACTGAGCTCTATGCTGTCTTTCCCTGCAGTCTGCCCTTGCCTGTCCCTGTCTTTCTTCTCTGTAAAAATTGTCATCTACGCATTGACACCCCCACTCCCAGCTCACAGGAAGGGCCTGGGGCCAGAGCTCTGTCCTCTTCCCCACCTGTGCACTTCCAGCAAGGGCTGTGGCTCTCCTAAAGACGCCATGGAAACACATTCCCAGAAACAGCACTGTGTGTAGCTCATGGACGCGAGCAGAGAACAGCTTCAGCTGGGCTGCGCTGGCAGCCACGTCGCAGGTGTCTGTGACCCACCTCTAGTCTCAGCCGCAGGCGTCTGTGACCCACCTCTAGTCTCAGCCGTAGGCCTCTGTGACCCACCTCTAGTCTCAGCCGCAGGC